>JAIPRK010000330.1:8809-62585 GCA_025469195.1 Chaitophorus viminalis
ACGCTTTATTAATTGGCTCATCTCCAATTCAGACTTAGTGCATAACGTAGTGTCATCTGCAAACCGCAGATTATTGATTTTTCTACCTCCAATAACTACTCCACCATTCCATTCCTAGAGTGACTCTCTTAATATTGCTTCACTGTAGATATTAAAGAGAATAGGTGATGAAATGCATCCTTGTCGAACACCCTTGGTAGGTTGAAATTGATTTGATACTGCATTTTTCGCTCTGATAACTATTTTTGAATTTGTGTATAGATTCTTGATTAAGTGAATGATATATTCAGGAATTCCCATTTCTTGCATGACTATCCATAGTTTCCTCCATTGTACACAGTCAAAAGCTTTGTTATAGTCAATGAAGCATATTACTAGTGGTTGATTGAATTCTCTACTCTTCTCTATGAGCTGGTGTGTATTCAAAATTTGTTCACGTGTTCCTCTACCTTTGACAAAACCAGCTTGTTCCGGAGGTATTTGACTATCTATGTAGTACCTCAGTCTTGCGTGAATGACGTTTAGTAGGACTTTGGAAGCGTGTGAGATGAGTGAGATGGTGCGGTAGTTACTGCAGTCTTCGGTAGACCCTTATTTGTGAAGTGGTATGAAGATTGATTCCACCCAGTCTTCAGGCCATACTCCTGTAGTCCAAATTTCATTACACAGTTTCCATAAAATCTTTACTCCCTTATCTCCAGATAGTTTCAACATTTCTGTAGTGATTTCATCTGGTCCGGGTGCCTTATTGTTTTTCAGCTTTTACACTGCCTGTTAAATTTCCTCTGAGAGAATTCCTGGTTCCTGTTCACCATACGTGTTTTTATTGTCAGAGTGTTCATCTGAGTCTCTGTTCAACTTTTGGCAGTAAGTCCTTCAGCATTCCAGAATATTGCTTGAGTCTGTCTGCACTTTTCCATTTACATCTTCTATAATTGATCTTTTTAGCTTGAAGTCCCCAGTAAGCTTCTTAATTTCCTGGAATAGTTCACGTGTATGGTTCTTGTCTGCAAAAGCTTTAATTCTTTTGCATGTCTCAGTAATGATCTGATTTTTGTCTCGACGGATTTCCCTTCTTATCTGCGCTGAGAGTTGTTTGTATTGAGGGGTACAATGTAAGCCCTTGACTTTCAGTTCACGGCGTTTTTCGATGATACCAATGATTTCCTTAGAAAACCAGCAATTCTTTTTTTGATTTCTCGGCCGTTATTTTATAGTCTCATTCTTGGTAGTTCTAAACACTTGTTTAAGATCGGCCCAGTTGTTAATGGTATCTTTATGTTTGATCTTTTGCTGTAGGATGGTCCCAAATCTTTTCCACTCTTTTTTGCTATATATTTGTTGAATTGTTTTATGTTGGGGTTTCTTACAATTTTTTAGATGAATCTGTAGCTTAGCCACTAGCAATTGGTGGTCTGATCCACAATCTGCACCTGGCCTTGTTTTGATGTTCTCTATACTAGATTTCTACCTTGATGAAATTAGGCAGTAATCAATCTAATTCTTGTACTGTCCGTTTGGTGAGGTCCATGTGTATAGTCTTCTTTGATGGTGCTTGAAGAGGGTGTTAGTTATGACTATGGATGTGCTCTGGCAAAATTCAATTAATTTTTCTCCGCCTCCGTTCCTTACGCCGAGACCGAATTTCCCAGCTATATTTGCTTCCATGTAGCCTGCTCCAATTTTTGAGTTGAAGTCACCTTGAATGATCGTGATTTCGCTCTTTGGGAGGTGTGATACAACCTCTGCTAAAATGTTCTAGAATTCATCAATTTCTTCTTCTTTGGCAGCTGATGTTGAAGCATAAACTTGTACCAAATTTAGTTTATTTGGTGTGGAATTGAGTTTTATCACGATTATTCTATCGTTGACCGCTATATATTCTATTATTGAGTAGGACCACTTTTTGTTTACAATTACAGCCACGCCATTCCTTGAGTTGGTACCATTTCCTGAGCACATGATCTGGTTTTCACTGGATGTTTTGAAATGTCCTTTATCTCTCTAGTGAGTTTCAGATAAACATACAATTTTAATGTTACACCTTTCTCTTTCAATCTGACATAATTTTCTTTGCTGAAGTAATCCTCTGATGTTCCAGGATCCAATGTAGTGCGGTTCGTTGATCATAACGCGGCCTGTGGCTGCGCTCCCCGAAGATCCGATCGAGGCGCTAACTCCAGGATTTAATTTGACTGCAGACAACATCATGATGGGTTTTCTTGGGAAGGGATTAATCAGGGTAGTTTCCCGTTGCTTTCCCTGATCGCAGTAACATACGCTTGTTACTAGTAGCGCTGCTTCCCTCTACTAAGTCCATTTTAGTCAGTTCTTACGACAGGCATGGACTACCGAGGGTGTATTCTAATCCTCACCCACACCTTTTTACACTATAGGTCAGTATAAATTTAAGAAAAACGATTTAATTTATTTTTATTTTGAACTATTATATCAATACGATTGCATAATTATGTATAGTATTAATAAAAAGTTTATTTTTTTAACATAAAAAATATATTAGTAGGAATTGCTGAATAAATTTAAAAAAAATATAACTTAGTAATTTTTTAACGCCTCGAAGGCAAACGTATAGAGTAATAAAACGATATATTTTAGTAATAATAGTTGTGATACAAGCAAAGACAAAAATAGAAGTAGAGAGAAAAAAAAAATAAAACAAATGTACATACGATTTACGAGTGTGCGTATAAAAATGCATTAAAAAATCATTAATTTGATTGTTATAGGTAATGCATGAGCATCTTAAAATAGATTCGTAATAGCTATGGAAAGAAGGCGAAAGAAATAAAAATTCAAATTACATCTGGAATTAAACGGTTGCTGGTATATAAGTTCATTAGTCAGTTGGTTATATTATTGATATTAAGGTTAATGATATTAAGAAATACTTGTCGATAATAGTTTTGAACGACGTAAACGCTTAATATATTAAAACCAAAACATGCATCCGAGTATTTCCATCATAATAATATTATAATATATCTACTTTTGGAGGAAAAAAGACAACAAGACAACAGTGTATGTATACTTGGGCCGCGGTGAAGCCCAAAAGCGCAAAAGGTAAATTTTTTTCGATAGACCAAAAGTGAAAACGAATTTGCGCTTTTGTACCTTACTACCTTAGTAGTGGTATTACAAGCTCTAAAGTCAACTCCAATATAAAAGCATAGAACTAGTACATAGAAAAAAAATATTTCAAGATTGGATTACTTAAAAACTATGGGCTTCAAATTTCAAATTTAATATTAAGATACTTAATTACTTATCTATTATTTATTAATCTTAAACAAAACGTCTATTAGTTGTTGCTATTAAATTAAATACAATTTTTATAATTATTTATATATTTTTATACTTAAATACACATTTTATAATCACGAATAGCATAGTATATTAATAACTATATAATTTTAATAAAATACACTTTCTTTTTATAAAATTAATTTGCGCTTTTGGGTTGCGTTTTGGGTCATATTTCGCGCTTATGGGCTACAGCCATGGGCCGTACCACGATCACGAGAACGGACGACCAATGAAATCATTTCGAGTGTATACCATAGTCTGAGCGAAAAATCATTACGGGACGATCGCAGGTCACCCGCAGCAGTGGATATGATAATTTTACGGTCGTGCCTTTCGTCAAACAAATAATAGCTGAATATGTAACGCACGTCTCACAGCCATCTGCAAAGACGGATAGTAGTTTTTAGCCGGTTCTTAGCCGTGTGTCCCGTAGGAATCGTACGCACCAAACGGGCCGTGAGCCCGTGACCCTTTCGGTGACGCACGAATTTACCCCCGCAAAGGGCAAAGATGTGAATCCTGGGTGACGGGTGGGCCACATCGCTGTGTATTCGGGGACAATGCGCGGTGCGAGTCGCGTAATCCCATGCGTTTAAATCCCATTGCCGATCTTAATCCACCGAAGACGACAGCAGTCGTGTCGATTACGCGACCAACTATATTATAATATATCGTACAGTACAATACACCGTATACACGGATTATTTAAACATAATATACATGATATTATGCGGAATATAATAAGTACCTTTGTACACAATGGATCTCGTTCACTCTGCTAATACTGTAGTAAACGTGTCCGCGGAGAGTTGATAATTTTTATTCGTTTCTCGTGATGTAGAATTATAAAATATACCATTCGCGACAATGCAACTTTCAAGGAGTAAAACCATTATCAAGGTTAAAAAATCAAACGAATTGTGAAAAATCAAAGAAAAAATAAATAATAATAATAATAATAATAATAATAATACCCAAAACAACGCTATTATAATTTTATCTGATTTCATTACATTTCAAATCATGTGCTACGGAGTTATAGAGCCATTAAACATTTTTTATTCAATAATCGAAAAATAATGAAACTATAATATAATACTATAAGATATAAAATATAATTCTGATTTTAAATCAATAACTTCATTGATCATTACTGCACAAAATAATTCGTGAAAACAATTTGCTACTGATTGAAAATCAATTCGATTTTCGGTAACTGCGGGTTGTGCGCTTTGTGTTTACAATAAAAGTAATCAATTTCCGCAAAAAGAGATGCTCATATATGAAGCACACTGTATACGAGTACGTATTCTAAATAAACGCATTGGACCGCAATGGCGTACCCAATATAAAGAAATGGTGGAGGGATTTATACACTTCTACCCTGCATTTGTTGACTATACTAATGATATAAAAATATATAAAAAATATAAGAAGAACCTTAGCTCGTTTACACCACTCCAAAGAGGATGAAATATCCGAATATATGTATATACATATTTCAAATCGTTCAGCCAAAAATTGTGGTTTTATAGACTTCCGTTCAAACAAATATAAAAATAACTCTCGCGACAGTTGTTTTAAATAAGAACATAACAGATTAATATATAATATTAATGTATATATAATGAAATAACATTTTAACTAAATTCATCCCAACAGAGTATAGGTTTAAGGCCAACTCTTAATTAATATAACCCATTATAAAAAAATACAGCAAATAAAAACAGGTCAAGAGTAGAATAATATCAATTTATACCAAAAAACTATTTTATCTTGCATTAATATTACTTTGATGGTTTTTCAAATACGAACTATTAACTATATAATTGAGTAGAATTTTCATTGAGTAGAGAGAAACAGGATAACTGTGAAATTATTATTGATCGGGTATAATTTATCATAAATCCACTACCCTTAAAAAAAACCATGAACTTTAAACTTAACTGTAGTTCATAACGATGTAAATTATCATTATTTTGTATAAATGGTTTTTCTTTAAAATTCCAGTTCATAAGTTAAAGGAGATGATGGGTCCTTTTGTAGCCGTGTCAACAGAGCATGTATTACCAATTAGCAGAGGTAGTCATTAATATTATAGTGTCTTGAAAGGTTCAGTGGAACAAATAATAATTATACTATAGGTTTCCTTTTGGTCAAGAAAATGAATAATGAACTAGGCAATTACATATATTTGCAATCATTTCAAGGTATTAATTGCCTTTATGAGCATCTATAAATAATATATTGTTTTATAACTATCCATAAAGTGCAGTTACGATCTAATAATAAACATTTGTATACCTTAGACTGTAAATTTTGGGCTAGTTAACTTCAAGTAAATAGCGATATTATTTTCAAAATTCTTTAATTATCTTTTAACAATTTTGAAAGTATAAATTAGTAATTTTGACTAATTTATAAAAACACTAATAATAATAAATAATAAAATTATACATTCAATGTATGTATTATATTTATGATTGATGTAGAAATCCAATAGGAATTTAACGTTAAAACATATCAAAATATGTGACATTTGTTTGACAAATTCAATAAGAAATAATATACAGTTGATAGTGACATGGCATGTGATACTTTACCCGTTAGGTGTCAATTTATTATTATTTAGTACACATGGACATTGGTATACCCTTTACTATAAAATATCTAAATAATAATAGTAGGTATATTATTTCTTCAAGGATATCAATTACACAATTATTATTTAATACTATGATCGTGATACAAAACTCGTAGTATTCAGATTAATGCTAGTTGAAATACTGAAGTTAAGTCTTTAAAAAGTCAACAACTCTTATAGTAATATATACGTTTACCTTTTAAATTAATACACTATAAGTAGTATTGTTTTAACATAATACAAGGCAAATAATCTTTTTTTAGTTTTACGGTTTCTAAAGTGAAAGTTCATCATTATCAAATGCGAAATTAAATCAACATAATGCTTTAAGTCAATTTATAACTGAAATAGTATTTTTATTCATTTAAATTTGATTAGATTAATAATCTTTATCAAAAATTGTTAATTTGTATACCGGTATTGCATTTAGTAAATTAATATTAAATAAAATCAATCATTTCGTTTTATTAAGTTAATTTATTTTATTTTACATAATATCCGTGAACCAATGTATTCAAATATTTGAATCAACTATTTTGCTTTATTTCACATGATATGATTTGTATTTATATTTAAGATTAAAAAAATAGCTGTTTAAATGTCAAGATTTCAACGGGTTGCCAAATTTATGCAAAAATCCCTAAGATTTTTTTGTATTATTTTTAACAACATAAATAGGTTATTAATAATGTGCACATTATTATCATAAATGTATTTCCAAAGTTCAAAATGTTTCGATCATTGTAAAATATAACCAAATAAAAAAATGTATTCCTTGATCATTGACTATCATAATTCATAATTATTGTAATAGTAGATTAATTAACTATGTATAATTACAATTTTATACTATTATTAGGTAATTTTTTTTTTTTTAAATA
Source organism: Chaitophorus viminalis (assembly GCA_025469195.1). NCBI lineage: Eukaryota > Metazoa > Arthropoda > Insecta > Hemiptera > Aphididae > Chaitophorus > Chaitophorus viminalis. The sequence goes on from JAIPRK010000330.1 coordinate 15,659, forward strand.
CAAGGCAAAATTTGGATGTTATTCACGTAATTATTTTACATCGTGACAGCTATGGATTATGCATAATGTTTATGTTATACCTAACACAGCTAGATATATGTATATGTAGTTTGTATATAGGTACATATATGTATATATTTTATTCGTACAGTTTTTAACATACATACTTTGTCTTTAACTGAAATTAATTGCTTCACGACTACTACATCGGCTAATAATAACACTCTGGTGACAGAACTCAACAAGCATCGTGCAGCTCTTATCACTGATGCTCGATCATTGATTGAATCTTCAAACACGGCTTCGCATAGTTTTTCGATGGAAGCACCTACGGAAATAACATTTAAATTAATATTATTATAATTATCATTCCCTTCAGATTAGCTTATGAGATTTTTCGAATTATTGGTATGTACCCAGCTTGTTAAAGGTAAAACTCGAAGTTTTGTTGTCTTAATAATAACCTGTAGGTAAAGTAGTATTTATAGTCCATTATATTGCATAATTTTTTATATTCCAACGTTTGACCCAATTACATGGATTTGAAATGTACTCATTGTACTTAATTAATTATTACTATATTTAATAACAAAAAAATAGTGTTTGTTTAAATTTTGATTTTTAATGTGAAATCAACAAAAAATACTATATTATACTATTTCATGTCTATCATAAAAGCTGTTTCCTACCTTTTAATCTAAAGATATTCAACAAATTAATAAAAACAATATTTATAAGTAGGTATGTTGAACTATAATAAAAGCTAGTTTCGGTCTTCCGTCTTACAATTGACTATTTTAACACAAACGACCTTTGGTTTCCGGACAACCATGATTTATTACTCGGGGTACTTACAGAACATACAAAACCAATAAATTTAATCGTTATTACTCTTTACGTTACATGTTAAAACTTACTTCGATTATAAAAATTTTTAAAATGTAAAAATTCTTTATATAAATATCTTATAATAACTATAAAACTTAGCAGTTTACAAGAAGATTTAAAAAAGTTTATTTTTTAGCTGATACCTTCGAATAATAAATACTTAACTTCCATTAAATTATACAAAATAAAAAAGTTCTTGTAAAACCGTATTTGCTTTAGGTATCAATTAAGTTTAAAACAATTTCTACTGTCCTTCAATATTTTTTTAATTTAAAATATGAGAGTGTAATCTATGGAATTAAATAAAAAACGGGAAAAACAGTTTACCATAGCATATAAAATCAATTGTGTGTATTTAATTATCTATTAAATCTACTGCTAATTAATAGTGCCTATGCCAAATATCAACTTTGATAATTGCTTACATAATATTGTTCATAATAATATATAATAAATTCATAAATAATATACTATATTCATATTAATCATATCTCAGGCACGTAGCTAAAATATTTATTTTGAATCAAAGAAAATTTCATGGACATAGAGTAAGTACACCATTCAAATTGCAACTGTATAGAGTATCTCCAGACTTATTGAATTTAACGTTGTGTGTATAAAATCAGTAACTGCCAAAGGTATATGTATATTTTACTCAAATATATACATGAATATTTCATATAGCTATATAATACGTCAATACGTATTTACGTGGTATGTACGTTCAATAAAGAAACCCCATGGGGCGATGGAAACTAACCCTTAACATTGTGGCCTTGATTATAATATAATTTATTAATATCATTTTCATGCATGCTGTCGTAGAGTCGTTTACACTTAAAACATTCAACGGAGAATAACAAATGTAAATAATTACATTTGAACTTAAATATTGGAATATTATATTATACACACACAGTGTAGCATATACAATATAATGAATATGAAATAAAACATTTGACATACAACATTCAACATACGCATAGTATGATTAGGTACATCAGGTTAACACTGTATCTACTGATACACCTATGCATTATATACAAAACGAATGAGTATAGTAGCTGGTATCACATATATTAAAAAAATCTGGAACAAAATAATAAATATACAGAGAATAAATCATATTTTTATTAAGAGAATAAATAATTTAATTTTAATTTTAATAAAAAATTTTGCTCAAAAATTAATTAAGTAAAAAACTAAATCAAAATATTATTGATAAGGATCTACATTTAACAAATTTTCGACCAACATTTTAAATTTTTCCCATACATTTATAAATCATAAAAGTATAAATTTAGAAGCGTTCACTTTGCGAAATATCAATGATTTATTTCTATGATTAGTATTGTAGCATTGTGGGGCGTTGCACGTAGAAGTGCGTGACTGCGTGAGTACTCAAATACATAAAGTATCATTCAACGATTTGACACGTGTTTTTTTTTTTTTTTGAACCAATAAAATCAAAGTGTTCATAACATAATATATTATAAGTAGAGCAACTATGCTATAAGAGTATGAATGTATAAGAGTACAATACAATATTCAACAAAAACTTTCAAAAACGATTTTAACAAATAAATTCAATTCAGTATTTTTTTTCTGTTCTGCGCTTTTTGTAGATGTGTTATCTAAGTTTTTGAAATGCACATCGTTCAATTATAAATGATGATACCACGCCCATACTTCATAAAATATAAATAGGTACCTATCTACAACAAGTATATAAATATGTTTTACGCGAACAAGAAATACAAAATAGTAAAATTAGCATACAATTACGAATGGTATTTGAGTATGATTTATTTTCCATTAGCTAATGCTACAAAAGATAATATATTATATTAATCGGTATAATAATAGCGGAAAACGGTCGAAAGAACAATTGCTTAAAAAGCGTATTAAGATAATGACGTGTAATATACGCGTTACATAATACATAAAGACGGTGTGTTGAATACCCGGCCAGTGACTAGGGAGTAATGCCAGGATCCGAATTGGAAGAAAACAATAATAATTTTAAGCGCCCGTCCCTTTAATATATATATATATATTTTACATTATATAGCTGTTGATAATTTTAATATTCGACGTGATTCAAAATAAAATAATATTAAAAAGGTAAAAAGACACACACGTTCTGTATTGCGCTATTGCTATGAATATCGCGAGAACGCACGCAACAACAATATATTTCAGAGAATTATATTATAGTTTCGCTGTCATTGGATTATTCTGGAGAATAGCGAAATAAATGGGCCATTACTTTCAGCAACATTGTTTTCAGGCGTGTAACTCAACACGTTCACGATATGATGGTAATTGTGACTTGTGTGCACCGCAATTTTCAATGCTGAATGAACACGTTTTGTACGTCCTCTATAGCCGTATATCTATATGAATATATAATTGTTTTATTTTATCACAACATCAATATAATAATAAAGACTACATTATTTTAGTGAAACGTAAATATAATTATTTATACTCTTCACTGTCAAACGTTTACCCAAGATTACTGTAAAAAGTTACACCTCACCGTTTGAAATAGGATTGTGCCATTTAAAAATAAAAAATTAATACCCCTAACTCGTAAATTTAGGGAAGGAGGGGGTTTGAAAAATATTTCCGAATATGCACATTATACTTTATATCAATATATACTTATAATAATTAGAATTCAGAAATTCACAGGGAAGGGACGGATAGATCTTCAGGGTTCAATACTAAATGAATATATAATATATATGAATATATACATATATATATATATATATATATATAATGAAATATATAAATATAAACTGGTAAGTTCTTATAAAAAGAGCTATAATATCTTCGTTATATTGAGAAAATAATACTAATAATGAAGTATTGACGCGCGTTTAATAAGACCTAAAGCTGCCACTTTCACGCATGTTTATATATAATAGTGAATCCGACAACTTTTACCTTCATCTAAAATATGAACGCATTCACTGACTTTTGCGTTTGGTCATTATGAAATCATTAGGTATTTGTTGAATATTTATTTAAACATTTTGTATACGTGAAATTTTTAGTTTAATTTTATTTTTAAAACAATTATTTAAAATCATTAAATAAAATGATTCAAATTATACGTTTACACAAAACGAATATTTTTTTATTGTATGGGCAAAATAATAACTACAATTACGTCAAGCAGTGAATAACTGCAATGAATAGGTGCATAATTGAAACATATTAATTGAATCATATTTCAATGAATATCAACTCCGATGTACCTTATGAAAAATAATATCATTTAATTTGTTTATTTTGGTGCATATACAGTTTAGAATGTTCACCCCCATTTTTGGTTGTAAAAATGCCAAAATTTGATTTTTTTTTCTATACCTCTCTTAGTATGGTCTGTGGTGATACAAAATTTTGTTTTTCAAATGGGACTACCATTTTTGCATTGCGGTTTACCACTGGGATTATTTTTCTGTGAATTTTGATGTATTAAAATCAAAATTCGAACGAGTAGTTTTTGAGTTCTTATAATTTAAGTATTACGGAAATATTCCTATAATACGTAATATTGTAATGTAATTTGTCGATTTCTAGTTTGAGATTTCGAATTGAATATAAGCATTAACTAGTAATCGTGTAATTATAAGAATTAACATAATATATACATTATATTATTAATTTTTAGGTAATATATTATAATGCCAATATGCCATACATATACGTATACATCGAATCTTATAATTCAACTAATATCAGCTATCTGCAGCCGTATAATATTATTAATGATTAATTATCATTGGACTTTGATTATAAAGTTGTGATCATAATAAATATTTTCTCATCAATGCATATTATGTAAAACTAATCATCGGATACGTAATTGATTTAGCATCTTAACACAGAATTTTAAATTTGAATAATTCCAAAAATACTAGTCCGAAATTTGATTAAGTTACACGAACAATTCCAGAAAATTTAACTGAATATTATTTCGCGTGGAAAATATGGAATTCCCATTTGAAAAAACAAAATTTGTATCGCCACAGGACATACATAAAAAAAAATCCAAATTTTAGTATTTTTACGACCAAAAATGGGGCTGAGCATCCTAAACGAATCACCCTGTATATTACAGTAGTGTATTTAAATATTGAAGTATTTTACAACAAATAACTATACAAGTACCTAAACATGAAGATTTTTTTTGTATACAGTTTTTTGTTTATACTTACTATCATATTTATAGTTAATTGATTATGTAACTTTTTTTTTATTTCAAATATTATGTAAATTATTTGAATTTTATTTCCGTAATAAAAATTATTATTATTATTATTATTACTATAACATAATTATTAATTTAATGAGTATAAGGGCACCTAACTAATACCAATATAAATAAATATATTTGCAAAACATGTTTCATTTAGCCTAAATGATTGATATTTTTTATAAGTAGTGAAATAAGTTAATAACAAGCAAGTATAAGATAGTTCTCATTGTTTTTTCTCAAAGCTAATTTATTGAGTGGATAAGTACATATACATAATAAAGAATTAACAATACTATTTAATTTTACAATTTTTTTTATTTTTTTCCTAGTTAAAATTTAGAAAAACATCCGGAGAATATTATTATTTTTTTTTTTAAATATTTTATACAAAATTTTGAATAATTCTAAATATATGGATCTCGTTTGCTAGAATTACTAAAAAAATTAATAGATCAAACATTTGAAATATGAATATGCTTATTAGTTTTAGTAATGTTCTGTAAAATTTAAAGATTATATATAATGGACGTAAATAATAAAATATGAAGATATTATCTTGCGTAAAAATTCTTGGTTTTCCGTTAACTTTTTGGGGGTTTCTTTGACGCTTTTGAAAGCTATTGACAATTTTTTACTTTTGACGCCCTAAGTATCAACGAGATTCACTTTCCTTTCAGTAGAGTTGCTGAAGTCGAAAATTAAACTAATATTGCTTTAAAACTTGATGACAGACACAAAAAAAAAGAAATATATATAAAAAAAATACACATTACTGCAAAATTAATACATTCATCACGTTATTCAAAATCTAAAATGTATAGAATAACTCAGAATTATATAGCCTTAGGCTTGTACTTTTGAATAATGAGATTTGAATATATAATTTTACTCATATCTTGTAATTAATTATGTAACTTGAATGTATAACTTGATCCAGATTTCAAAAGACTTTTCACTGTTTAATTACTAGAAAAAGCAAACCTTCCTTAAGTATAATACCAAAATAATATAAGGAGTCAAGTTTCATTGTTTAAAAATGAGTTTTAACTCAAGTCCAAAATGACACAAGACAATGAAAAGACGCGTAATAATCAATAATTTCATGTATAAAGAGATATGGTTTCTACTCGTTCGTAAAGTTTCTTTTATAAACATTATTGAATAATACAAATGTTTCATTCTGAAAAAAAAGAAAGGATGTGATAGTTGGAAATATGTTATTATTACATGCCAGCAAGGCTAAACGTGATTGATTAAATTTGAAAAGATTTCATAGAATAAACTTGAGGAAAAGAACTGAAAAAATATATATTTGTACGAAAAAATCGCACAAGCCAACAAGGAGAAAAAATCGTATGGTACAATAAAAACTTTAACTGCTCAACAATCGTAATTCGAATACGTAAATACATGTTCATTGTAATACAATACACAACAGCATTGGGCAAATATACCACCCGCGTAATTTTCAAAAGACTTTTGTTGGGTGATAAAAATAAACAAAAATGACTGAATATATTGTAATAATATAAACAAATATTGCATAATTGCATAATATTACGTAATAATATAATGCGATTTGTAAACATAAATATTATATACTATATAATATATTGTACCATTTTGAACACAATAAATATTATTAGCTTTAAATTGTTATTATAAATTAGCTTATTGTTATTACTGTCTTGTCAAACCTATGTATGTTACTTGTATTAATTATTAAATTGTAAATTATAAAATATAATGTGAAACTGTTGTATAGGGCTCCACCCGTTAATAAATAATAAATAAATAATAAATAAAATCTATTCACCTCGTACCTCTATCAAAAACAACAAAAACATAGTAGGCATTATGTACTATTGAATTTTATAATAATATACGAGAATAACAACAATGGCACTTCAACGCTATAAAAAATTCTATAATAATTGCACAACGGTTCCAGTCTCCTAAAAAGCTCTGACTAACTACATTCAACAAAAAAACGCATAAAGTACGATTGTTGTTCATTTAAAATGTTTAAAAACTACTCCGATTTGAACATATTCAAGTATTGTCAACATTGTATGTACGTATGTGTGTGTGTATTGGCTGTGTAGGATTTCATCTACCACGAATTTTATTGCTTTCCAGACTCTATAATACTTCAAAATAAAAGGTAAGGAATATGATAGTATATTATTGTATTAAGTAAACACATTCTCTTTGTATAAAAAGCATATCCATGTTAATATGTGATATATTATTTTAATTCGTAAAAACACTAAAAACATATAATGTATGTAATTTAAAATATTGAATTTTTATTTTTATGTTTTATGTGTAATTTAGTTGTAAGAGAATGTTGTAAATGAGATACCTCCTAGGTCTCCACACGAGTTTAAACTCAGTGAGACCTAGTAATCTTTTTTGATATTAAATTATATGAAAAAAAAAATTAATGTATATCTAATATTATAAGCGTTATTTATTAAATCATTTTTAGTTTATAAGATCATTTTTCGGGATTATTCGATGAAATTGTTACACGGTCTTAGCGTGATATTGATTTTTTTTAGGTGTTTTGTGAATGATAAATTATAAAAGATATGTAACGATACCTCCTATTCATTTAATCTTCTAATTAAATTTTTGGTTAAGGTTGGTATTTAACACCATTATACGAGTATATAGTTATTTTAGTAATAACAAATATTCTTTGATACCCTAAAGGCAAAATATCCGAGGGTGATTTATTTATTGTTTTCACATAGAAGACTATTTAATCTTATAGACCCTAATCAGTAAAAACATATCCTATGAACTGGCTCACAATATGATTTCGAACTTATTCAATTTTTCGTGGAAATAAATAATGAGCAATTAGTGGACAACAGCTAAAATTTTTACAAGGATCCCATAGAAAGTTGTAGACATATAAAGTATTCACAGACAAGTTCTGAGTTTAATATACGGCCCTGTATTGACTTATCAAACTTGAAGTGTTCCAGCTACGAGTTGTTTCCTGTTGGCTGTTGTTATAATACTTTCTTAAAATATTATGTTACTTGATAATTTTTAGTTCTTCGACCCAGAATTCACATATTATTCTACGGGTTTTGAAGATATTGGTTAATTTTCATAGTATGCGGAAATATATTGATTTTCTTGTTCCATCATATTTTAATCGCTGAATCGTATGCAATCGAATGTATATGGTGTTGAAACACTGTCTTTTCCAGCTCTAATTATTACCGGAAATAATATTAATAGCCGTCTTTCAAGACTGGAGAATAATATATCCGAAAGTCGGGAAAAATAATGATAATGATAAATGAAATAATAAAACGATCAGTCGAGTGTGGAAAAGCGGAATTAAAGTACTCCGTCGAGACGAATCTGTGGTACTACCATTATGTGTGTGTGTGTGTGTATGTGTATACACCATGCATATATGTACGTATAAATACGTAACATAGACTAGCATATTTTGGGCGTGTGTTGTGGCAGGGTCGGAAAATAACACTTTGAGTAAAGGGCCACTTCCGGAAATCGGACCGGAAATAAAAAGCTTGTTTCGCTGCCACTGCCTGGCCACGTGAATATTGCATAATACGTACAACGATGATGGCTCCACGCCCCCTTTCCTAACACCTTACCAACTCGACCTACCCATAGCGTATGAGCAGTGGGCACGGAGCTTGTGTGCTGTGTACATATGACATAACTATGTATGTGTATCTACGCACACATATACACTAGTGTTTACGTATATATGACAAGAGATAAAAAATGACTTAGGCGACCAGGTGGTAGTGACGGCCGAACGGGCGGGGGGGGGGGTGGCATAGCTAGTATAGTGTTCTGCTCTATATACCGGCGTGACGCGCGTGCCTACCCGCCCGTGCCCACCCGTGCGACCGTCCGACACGCCGACCGGCGCTGCCAGCCCTCCCATATACAGCGACTCACCTGCCGCCCTGGCCTCCTTGCATTCCTGGTACATGTCCGCCTTTATCTCTGGATTGTCGTCCGCAATGGTCTCGCCGACGGTCACGAACCGCTCGATGGCCAAGTTCACCCCCTGGCCAACCCTGGCGATCGCTCTGGCCGTCCGCTCCGTGCAAAACGGCCGTTCCCTGTGCGCCACCAACGTCGATATCTGAAACACGGGGCAGCAGATATTCTCAATAATAGTAATAAATATTAATAATAATAATAATAATAATTATTATTATTATTATTATTATTCGCATGGTGTTTGTGAATAAAATAATGTCATTGTATGTAAAATTTTTTTTTTTTCTTATCGTCGCGTATTATATTATATTATATTAGTATTATATTATTGTGTCGTCATTACAGGACGAAGCGCACCTGTACGTGATAATATAGGAACGTGCAGAGCTGCAATGTAGGGGTACTCGATAGGAATATATATTATATAGTATGGTGCACGTGGAGCAACCCTTTTCTCTTCCATCAACGATGGAAAACGATGGTTTTTTTTTCCATCCGAGCAGAAAGTTCGTGGAATTCATTGTACAAGCATCAACAACGGCGAAGAGGGAAAAAAACAATGTGATGGTTCCAATTACACGCGGCGGTAGGTAGGTACTCGCCGTCGGTTCTTGTCTACAGAACGAAAACGCGTTGACGTTTGTTTTACTTATTCAACATTCCGGCCGTGTACACATGCAGTACGCGTTCACAACCGACAACAATGCGACCAATGTTAACCAAAAAAAAAAAAAAAAAGAATAGTTCACTGAAAATGCATTTAACTAAAACATTAATAACTTTTAATCAATATCGTTTCTTATTCCTTGTTCCGTTGTCATCAACTGATTTCAGTATCGCATTGTGTACACTCGCGTTTCTATACCATTATGCGTATGATAGAAATTATTTTATCATTATAGCTAGCCCGTGATCTCAACATCACCTCTTATGACACAGTATACAAATCTACAAGCTTATTAGATGCCTTTTTAGGACTCTTGGTGATTTTTTATTTAAATCGAGTACTTCTTGATTCTTGTAGAGTTGTATAGAGTTATACCAAATCCTGACTTTACTTATAAGTTATAACACTTCATTTGATTTTTAAATAATGTTAAAATATCATATCATATTATTTGTCAAAACAACAAATGTTTACTGTTTTAATTTTGATATTCGATTAATTTGTTATACAGGACTACCGTATTATTATAATAGACAACATAAAACAATAGTTCACATTATGAAACATAATATGTGTTGTTCAGACAATAATTTTTAAAATAAGCTATTTAGATTCGTTCTATACGTCACATTGTAATTTTTTAGCCTTTCTGTTCAAAAATACAAATCATGTTTGTGAATAAAAATTAACTCATTAGTAGTTGATATTATTATTAGGTAATTTATCTCAGAATTGTCATCAAAGTTCTCTGGATGGCATGTTACTATTAAATACTCAGTAAGTTCTAACAAAATATTTGACAGCTTATACATCATCTCTATTATTAATTAATAAATAAGATATTTCGATAAAAATTATAATTTTAGTGTTGAATTGATTAAAATTAAGAAAAATTTAATATATAATTAATTTTTTTTTTTAATCTAACGAAGCTTCAAAAGTGTTCAAAATATTTATAAAAATGCTTTATAATATGTAAATATTTGTGGTTGGCTTGGCTTTATTGAAATTCATTGTATAAAATCTGATTTATCTACATTAAGCAGATTCATGAATGTCAAAAATAAATTGCATCAAAATGGCAAAATTAGCATTCTATGGAAGTTAATATTTATGAATTTCTACAGAAAAGCAAAAAACATGCAATGAAATTATATCAGTTACAAAAAATAACGCAAAACTTAATTAACTTGAATGAATACTCTTAACTTAATTTAATAAACGATTGAATACATTTTTGTTGAATGAGTCATACTACTACATTAGCTTACAATCTTACATTAGTTTAAGTGACTTAGTCGCCTTGCATTCTAACAAAAAACCATATATTCTTGTACAGTTTAGCTGTTCGTTTGTACTGTACTTGTAACTATATTCTAGAAAAAATGTATAAGTATAATTAAATAAATTTAAAAATTATTGTTCGAGTTATCTATTGATATTGAATGTATTGCAAAACATTAAACTATATCTGCAAGTTACATAAAGATAATATATATATATATATATATATATGTTACGCCAAATACATGAAATCGGCAGAAAAATTGTCAATCTTGTGAAATCAACAACTCCGTTTCTGAATACGTGAATTCGGCAATATGGCTACTGATTTTGTGAAATGGGCAAAACTTATTTACTATTTTCATAAATTAGTCGAACTTTTTTTTGCTGAATGCATGAATTCAGCAACACATTTTCCAAACAAAAAATTGGCCAAGAAATATTCAAAAACTATTATACAACCAACGCATACGTACGCAATCAGCAAGACATGGTAATAATCAATGGCAAGTTAAATAACATTTTAATGTTTAAATGCCAATTGCCTGCCTTTAAATTCTACTTATCTACCAAACAGGTAATTCAATAAAAATTAAATTTGGTATAAATTATTTTATTGATAGGAAAGTTTAGTATAGATACAGAAGCAAAGTTAGGTAACGACGATATATATATTTTATAAAGTATAGGTATACCTACAGATATACGGGCCGCGTTGATATTTAACTAAAGTTAAATACGATACAGTGAAAACTGTGTAATGCAGACCCTGAATAAAACGGAAAACTATCCAATACGAAATCTTTATTTGGTCCCGGCATATCTCTATAGTTTTATATAGACGTTGAACCTCAATAAAAAGAAACTTTTTTAACGCGGAAACGGAACGATTTTGTAGGTCCTATGCATGTAAAAACTTTGCAAAACCGGAAATATGACCAGTTATTTTGAAAATAATTCATCTGAAAACGATAGATTAAAAATAATTTATCTAAAGATGAAGAGGTATTCCATGAAGAAGTCATATCGATAAAAACATACAAAGACGTATTAATTGAAATAAAAAACTACTTCAGTTTGTTATTGACATTGACCAATAAGATGATAATCTTCTTCAAATAGTTTCTTCGATTAAACAACATACAGAAGGAAAAATAGCGGTAATAGTGACAAAATAAAAAACTCTTCGTGATTTTTGGAAACGCTAAATGTTTAAATTTAATTGCCTACCTTCACATATAATTATATAATACGTATAAATTATTAAAAAAAAATGTATAGTAAAATAAGTCTATGATTAGTTTCTAACTTAAAAATACGAATTGATAATCAGGAATTTATCCGTTTTATTCAATACAGTGGAATTTTCGGTTGGTTCAATGCTATTCCGCATTAAACAGTTTTCACTGTATTATGTAATAACCTAACTTAAACAATTGATATTTTATCTTAGTATTGGCCTTAATTGTCTTAATAATAATCTGACTACGGGCGACGATTCCGACTGAAGATTTATGACGTTTAGTCTATTTGATATTCCTGATCATTTGTGCCTGAAGGTGAAGTGTTTGTTATTACCTACATATCATCATGTATGTTACCATTTAAAAATATATACAAATTTCTAATTTTATTGAGTTTTTTTTTCAATTGACTAATTGTACTAGTATAAACTACCACAAAAATTAAGACGTAGCCAAAGTTTGTTGAAATCATAATTGAGATTTTGTGGTAATCAATAGTTAAAAAGGCCTTGTCGATTTCTCGTAATCTTCAATTTTATGTCCTTAAAGTTGCCGAATACGTGAATTCGGCAACAGCGTTGCTGATTTCAAGAATTCAGCGTAACATATACACGGACAAAATTACTAATGTATTTCTTTACTTTATTTATACTATCTGTAAGTGCAGGATACTATTTACATACATCAAATTTTTAAATAGTATTTCATAAATGAATAGTACCTATATATGGTGGTAGTTACATTGAAGAGAAAGTCTATAAAAATAAATTACGATATGAATATATATTCTGTAATAGACATTGTATTATGCACTATTGACAATCTATTTTATGACACAATAAAAAGGAACAAAAAAAGATTATATTACTCAATGCTTTTAAAGCACAGATAATAGCGTATAGAAGACGGTCGACCTTAATCGTTATTTTTTATAAATGTTTTTCGTATAATGTAAAAACGTTGTTGAAAAAAGAGTATACATTTTTACGGGCATATCACTGAAAATAAATAATAATTGACGGACTAAAAATTATTTTTATACCATTAACTTGACGCGTGTAACAATAAGAATAAATAATATGTTATTATAATATATCCATTATGTGCTATTTTTTCCTATTAAGTTTCATAATCATCCATGCAAAGCTAATGAACACTTAGCCGCTATCTGTATACCGACAAGATTACACATTATATACAATAATAATAACATCTCTTTAACAGGTAACCCTAGTAATCACCAAACGCCATCAGTCAATTTAACAAAATAATATTTATCATAATAATTTGTAAATTTAATGAATGTTTGTGCATTTAATAAACGTAAATAATATATGTATGTGTGCTGTAAAACATTTGGCGTGAATCGTTAAAGGCAGCTATATAATGAGATTTTTATTCTATTCATAAAACAATCTTCGAGTTATTGCTTATGGACTTCTGTTGTTCTGTAATATAGCATAGAGACAATATTGCACTTGCAATTTATTACTGAGCAGAAATAATTTTTAAAATTGAAAAAGTGTCCAACGAATAATAATTCAAAATAATCAAGCTCAAATAATTCAAATCCAACGTACACTGTATCGATCGCAAAAAAATGTAATGGGTTTGTACAAACGTGTTTAATAGGATTATCGTCTAAGTAATGAACGTATGAACTTGAAATTAGGACACGGAATTTATAGAAGAAACTTTATGGGAACTCGCCAAATTCAAAGAAGTAAACTGACCGTGCGCATTGCTGACGTCAATGTTGTACATAGGGATTTTTGTTTTGCTAGATGTAACATAATAAAGTAGTATGGAGTATACAAAATGTATAAAATATTATATGATAATAATAAAAATTATAATCATACAGTAATAATAGATAAAGGATAAACTTGAGCATAACATCATAATTACAGGCTTAATTAAATAAAGAAAATAATATTTTCGGTGTATTGAATTAATATATGAACAAATGTAAAGAAAACTATACCCATTTCTCTAATGCAATTTTATGACTTTTGAAGGTACTTATATTAATTATATTAGTACCAATATTATAGACTGCAGTCAGGGATAAGTATACATACTCGTATCTTAGAAATAAGTACATGTTTCGTAAAACATGTTTTAAAGGGGTAATTAAAAGGAGATTTAAAAAAATATATAATGTGCCCCATGATAAATGTGTGTTCTAATTTTTATTGAAAATAAATAATATTGAAATACAATGCATTTTAATAATTTTACTTAATTAAAAAAAAATAATTTTATTTTTATTTTTTTGTAACTAAAACGAGGCAAAAAATATACCTAGTACATATAGTAGTATTTAGTAGAAATATTACATGTACCTTGTATCTTCAGGTGAAAATTGATGTATCTAATAACTAATATCTAGATACATTTTTTAAAAGTATTTTGTCTATACTTAACTGCAGTATTCTAATATTGTTATGTATTGAGAATTATAATTCGAGATACTGACCAACAAGTATTATTAGTCGTAATCTGAATCATAATATTGTTGAATGAAATTCAATATTTATTTAAAATATATTGTAGGTAAATATTTCGAATGATATTAAAATAAAAAATGTTTATTCATAATAATCAATTAAAATTAAAATATTAAAATCATTATGATTTATTAAGTAAGAACTTACAATAATTATATCAAATTAATAGAAAATATTTTAAATTATTATAAAATGTAACTATATAGGTAAGCATTTGATTTTATTTTTAATTCTACTTGGAAATACTTTTATGGCATCATTTGAATTATGAAAAAGGTAGTTCATGGGATTTTATGAATTATTAAAAACGAAAATAAGACTTAAGCTTGAAAATTTATTTCAAAAATTAGAACCACAAAATATACAGTAAAAAGTTTTTCATAAAGTAGTAAAAATATAAATTATATACTGATTATGCAAAAAAACAATTTAAACGTTGACATTTATAGGTACATTTTAATTATTTATAAAAAATGAAATTACTTTGTATTTTAATGATAAACATATAGATAACTGGAATAAACTTTATTTTTACAAGATATGAGTTAATTTTCCATTATAGTAAAATCACTTTCATTTATAAAAAAAATTCATAAAAATAAAAATATTAAAAGGAAAAATTGTATTTCAGTTTTCAAATGCCATAAAATAAAGAATTAAAGGTTATTAAATTGTTCGTCTAAATTTAAGAAACCCGTCGTTAAAAAACTGCCACCATTTAAAGCTATTTTAGAATAGACCTATATGAATTCGTACATTTGCTATACAATTTGTTTGGATTTTCATAAAAGATGGTTTTCTTATAATTCTAAATAATGGCCAAACAAAAGGCATAATATTATTTTCCTCTACACCTGAATTTAGTCCGATTAAAAGAATTATAATATATTGCCAAACACATTAAATAATTATCTACTCAAAATACGTCAAAATTAAAAACTACTACCTATTATATATTTTTATTTCTTAATAGGTATAAGGTAGGTTCCAAACTAATAAAATAATTTTTATGTGGTTAATGAATTATGGTTATAAAATGTATGGCTATCACGCGATTTTACATTTAGATTTATAACTGGATTACAATGAATTATTTCATATTTTAGAATAAATGTAGATCTACACATTATTTAAATTTATTAAGAATTAACGTAAAAGGTAAAACACTTTAATTTTTAACTGATATATCTGATGTATTTCATAATTTGAAAAAAGTAAATTCATAAATATTTGTTGTTAAGTGAATTACATTTTTGATTTTATGGTTTTTAACTATTTCCAGAAGTTTAAAATTGAAAATTTTTACTATTGATACAATATTGTTTAACTTAGCATAAATTAATGCTGGCATTTTTTAAACACTCTTTAAACCTTTAGCCCCTGCATACGTACATTACAAAATTTATTCGTTTTTTAAAGTAACATGCAGTTTATGTATTCATCCTTAAGCTATATTCGATTAGTACGTAAAATACGCCTTAGCGACCACTTGCAGATATTTTTAATTAAAAATGGTTATGCACTTCTTCAACGACACAGAAATTTTTTTCATACTTTTTCACAAACATTTTTCAAGGCAATAAATTATACAAAGGTAAATCAAAAATTGAAAACAAGTTAGCTAACTGAAAATTTATTTTGATACCACAGTGTCAGTATGTTAGTTCGTTGATTCTTGGTGAAATTATTTATTTTTTTAAAAAAATAAAGTTAAAACAACAAACTATTCTTTTTTTTATAATATTATTAACTTGGAACAAGTATGCTTAAAATTATTCATAGAACTATGTATTTTTATTTACCATATTAAAGTTTTATTGAATATATCTATAATATTTTGTTTGATTTTATAAGTAAAAAGTTTAAATCCATAAATGACTAAGTATTCAAAGAGATGTGCACTTGCATTTATTTTTTGAAAGTAAGTGTTAAGCAACTGTATGGAATATCTTGAGTGTCTTCGCAAAAAAAAAAACTGTCCTTTGCATCACTAAATCCTGTGTACAATGTTACTATGCAGTAAAAGGCAACCAAAAATGGCAATTAATATTCTTTTTTTCAGGCGAACAAAATAAAATTAACCAAATATCTTATATTTCACCACAGAAATAATATATAAGTGTAGGTAATCGTGTATTTCAGTTCTTTCTATAGAAGGCACATAATCTATACCAGTTCTTCACGGAATTAGACGAAAATTCTAATATTGAGGAATTACATAGTATCAAACCAAGTTGGTGTATGGAATGAAACTATTCGGTAACTATATAATATTATAGTATGTGAACAAAACTATTTTTGAATACCATGACTGTAGTGCCACCCCAAAAATCTTAAATCATTTAATATATTATTATACTGTACTTACAATAATATTTGGCGACGTATACCTAGAGAATGAAAATTATGTTCTCTTTCCCTCTCTATAAACAAGTACGCATTCAAAAATAGTTATTCTCCAGACATATTGGGCGATTGTGTGCGTATAATATACGCAATTAATATGTTATCTCGGTCATATGATCGTATGTGCAATGCGGTTAATGCTTACCACTGACTGTAGGCGCACACGACCGAAATTAATGAATACTGAAATCACATAAAAATACAGACATTCGCAGTGCATGCGTGTGACATAATAACATACCTATACAACGTATTTTTGATGAATGCTGACAGTATGGCAATTATGTAATTAATTTAAATGATTTAAGTTCTATCAAAATTGTTATTAATTAATATTTAATATTATTATGTAGATTATATAGACCCTTATTTACCCGACGATTGTTAAATTATTATAGTCGTCACGCGTATGAATTAAAAATATTTGTAACTACAAAAAGTTCAACACCATTTAACAATTGATGCTATAATATGATGTAATTCATTTCAGGATTGTGCAGTTTAAATTTTCAATTAAGTGCTAAACAAATTTAAATTTGAAGTCCGTATGTTTTTAGGTTACCCATACACTGATACTGGATTCAACATCAGAAATTTAATTCATTATTGACTTCATAACTTTTTTATGCGCTTTCCGCTATAACTTATATACTTGATAACGAATAAATCAAAACTAGGGTACTATGATTTTGCCAGTAATAGTTTTTGTACTTGCATTACAACTAATGTCTGGCTTCACTGTCATCCACCAAATTCAATTGTAATGTGTTCTACTAGAATAATATCAAACATTTTGTCGAATCCGTTTCATCTGATTTTAGGAAAGATATATTTAGTGTTTCTATCATAAAATTAAAAATATAGGGAATCATTTCGATGGCTATAGTCTTTATAAACTGTGCCTTTTATTTACATATACAACATTTTTTATGCTCCAATAGTTAAAATAAATTACTACTAATATTGCAAATGGTAAATTGATAAAATGTTCACAAAAAAATTCTTACAAACATCATTCGTGTTTTAATAAAATAAAATTATTATAATCTTATATTTTTAAGACTTACGGTAATTGCACGTTCATCGACCATGACATATTGTATATATCATTATATATATATATATATCAAATATTAAACTTTAATTTATACAAAAAATATTTTTAAATTGTAAAATGATAAAATGAGATTAAAATATACTAATACAGAAGCATAAATATTGACATACCGACACTGCAGTAAAATTTGCCAAATCACTTAGGTCTGCATGTCGAATTTAACTTGTGCATGTCTACAAATAATTATATTGACCATACGTACATTATCGCAGGACAGTACCTATAAATATACCTATTCGTTTTTTGTATTACATAGTATATATAGCCTTAATAATAGTGATTAATCCATAAATCGACCTTTTTTTAATATCATCGAATACAGTCATCACAAAATGTATTTAACCCACTAAGTGTAGCTACATACAGGGGCATTCTCACGAACAAGGCGTATCTTATCACATCTTGACTTTATTTAATATTCTATGCATGGATTCATTTACCAAGACTTAAGAAAAATGAATTGTTTAAACTTTAAAGTAATAAGATTACGAACAAAATGATAGTTAGATTTTATTTTGGTTTATTTGAATTGTATATACACATAAATTTAAATAAATTAACCAGCACATCACCAGTATTTTAAACAGTACATTTTTCATTTTCCATGTTATGAAAAGTAAAATTTTAGCTCAAAAATTTGATGGTACTTATTTACTATTATATTCTTAAATATAATACAATTAATAGTGTTTACTATAACATAACACAACTGATTGTTATAATAATATATTATACCTCTTTTTTTTTATAAGTCTCGATAAATTAATTTATGAAGTTTTAACTTACTAAATTGTATGATTCTACTCTGATTTTAAAATGCTAAGCATAACACTGACCTCTTAAATTAATCACCCTATACGGCTATACATAGTTGTAACACATATTTGTGTAAGTATGTATGGTTTTCACATTTAGTTGGGTTTTATATTTTATAAATAGGCCACGTCAATGCGTACATTTTTATACTGTACTAGTTAACGAACACAGTTTTTTTTTTTTTAGGGCATTGTAGTCAGATTGTTTATATTCGTAAAACACTTTTAACAGTAATTTTAAATTGTTTAATTTGTTGGTATTTTGATTTCGAATTCGAAATAATAATTTTAATTATATTATAAGCTATAATATACCAATATCATTAACTGTATTATATTATGTATCAATAAATAATATATTATTTCATGTTCTATTACGTATTTGCATATCGTTTTATTTTTATGTCTATGGTGGAAATACATTTTTTTATATAATCATTTACCAATATTCACGGATGCAACTATCCATTAACCACAGAATTAATTTAATCGGTTAATCGGGGTATGAGAGTGCTGAATCTTAATTCTCTCTTGGGACTTGGTAGTTTTTATTTAAACTGCATCTAGTTAAAAATGTTAGAGCATTCGTGTTCAACGGTTTTATAATATGTATAATGCATAGTTATGGGTATGCCCATATTTTTCGATTTGTTTGAAATTGAGGAAATTAAATATTCTTAAGCAATAACATTTTGATTAATATTGATATTTTTTTTTTATAAATCATATTAAATTTTGAAAGTTTTCAAGTAATTTTAAAAAAGTTGAATCGTTGCATATCAATTAATGACAGATACATAAAAATTCAGGTATAGGTACTTATTTACCTGATAATCTAAGTAAACTACATGTCCATTTAAAACAAGATGATAAATTATTAATTAAATTGTATTTTTTTATTAATAGCTAATTTAAATATAAAAGAATAATACCTAATGATATTTATATTTTGAAAGACATGTTAACACACGAAGTATGGAGGAGGATCCAGACATCTCAGAACCGTTTATTTTATCAATATTCAATACCCATCCCCCGATAAACAATTTTCAAATATACAGCTAATCAGCTGTGCATATTAAATTGAATGTATATAATATATATTATATAGTGAATTCGTCCCGGATTAAATAAAAATATTTTGTAATCAAAATCGTAAAAAAAATCCTTACCATTGATTTTATTACTTCATTGAAAGATTTTGTTTTTTTCTATAATGTACAACAAAAAACTTCGTTCCCGGGGCAACCTTTAGAATTGAATTTTCGGGTATCCCGAAAGGTCTGACCGTCAAGGCTATGCGTTGGTCGAGAAATAGTAGATTTTTTTTGCAGGCCAAATTCTGTCGGCATAAACATTATTTCCACCATACGTGTTAGAAGTACTTTAAAATGTGAAAGTACCTATATTGGTTTTTTTTATTACTAGTCTGTAAACTCTGAGATCTATTGAACACAAGCTCAACTTAAAAAAAAAAGTTTCAGACGTTAACTGTCTAAAGCGTGTACATTATTGATGTACCGATGTCAAAATTGAGATGAATAAAAAAGAATACTTTGTCTGCAAAATGATATACAATATACCTAAAGCGAGTACATTGAAAAATTCTATATTCACATTTTCTAGGATTTCATACACTATACAACTTGCACTTTGCGCAGTGTTAAACGATTCATGCAAAACTAGTTTGACTATTTTCAAAATACTTTCAAACGAATTCAACACAAAATTAACAAGTCAAACTGGGACACATTTTCTGAAGCTCATTTTCTACGAACTTAACGATTCTCACTAATTACTGTTTTCCAACTAGAGCAACTATACATAATATTATGTGTTTGAAGAGGAACTTTCTTTTATCGTACGCAATTTGGAAAAATACATAAAAAATATTATTAAACACAAACTCAAAAATTAACACAGCAAAATTAAACAAAAGTAGTATAGTTTTTACAGTTTACATAGATACATCTTTGAATACCATATTATATCAATTAACGTGCGTATCAATTATACGTAATAAATGACCCGTTGCCTCGGGCTCAGTTACACATAGGTATGTATATTAAACAACTGTATTTTTGTTTCTATTCTGTTTACTTTGTTACAGAAAGTAAAACCGAAATGTTACCGTTCGCAATTGAATATACCTACCCCTAATGTATCTTAAAAATAGGGATGGGAATTGGGAATATTAACCTACACGAAAGTTGGCCGTATTTCACGTGAACTTGAATGAATTTCATGAAAAGACAATTTAATCGCACAAGTTTGCCGATAATAACTATAACTAACTCTATACCCACAAAACTCTGAGATTGTGTTGTTGAACAATTTATGAAAAACACGACAATTTCAGACAACCACAAAAATTATGTGATAGAAAACTTTGATTTCATTAAAACATCTACGTGGTTACTTTTTTACACATAACATTATTCCATCCAATTCGATGTCCCGATATATAACACGAACAAATCGAACGTCAGTGGATAAAATGACCAGAGTACAGTGAACACCGGCCGACGACTTCTTCCCTCGATACGAACTCTAAACGATTAATCAAAACTCAGTTGACTAACTTTGTCGCCAAGGTTCTGCCCGACATCATTAAAAAAATTTTATAGGAGGACAAAATAAAAAACGACTAGACACTGAAAAAAAAGCTTAAGCGCGTATAATCTAAATATGAAATAAATGATGTAATTAACATTTTAATGTTATATAATAATGTGTATTCCACTGGAATACGAGTACACATAAACCATAATATCATCGGAGTTTAAATAGGACGCATGCCAATAATTAAAAATGACATTTCACAAAAGTAAATTATTCTAATCGAAAATCCATCACGGCGTGTCGATTGACATCAGTAATAACTAATAACTAATAATAGTCATAATCCATTTGGAAATAAAATTGTAAATTTGTAACGTTATAATATTATGTAGTTATGTATTATATAACTATACACTATTATTTTTAATTTTATTTACTCGCATAACATAACCGAAATAAAGCTGTAATATGTAATGTACATTGTAATCATTAATTTTATTATTTGAAACGCAATTTGATCCAAATTAATTTTATGTACCACATATATACTATAAGATATCCTTTTGTGAACTTATTATTTACTCACGTATAATGCATAGGCATATAGGCTAACAAGTACTTGTTACGTCCAAAACTATAACAACAGTGTGCAACATTTTGAAATATTAAAAAAAAATATTATAATATATATATATACATTTTAAAACATAGGTGAACCAGAATATACCAATAATAACAATTATATATTCAAATCAATTAAGACCTAATAATATATTCCATGTATTCCATCTCAGAGAATATTGCTCAAATTTTAACTATTGATAACTTTACTCTTTTTATTTTTTATTTTTATAGCAACATTGTGTTATTACTAAAAAGTCAATAACCCCTCGGGAAAACTTTTGATGGTCGATCCACCTGCACATTAGCCCAGATGGCCGCGAAACATTGGGAACAAAAAGTTTTCAAACAACCCTATTGGAATCCAGACTGATAGCAAATGGAAATGCCGAAATGATGATGAACTGTGTTTTTCCATTTTGACATTCATTGTAGCTGCACTGCACCAGCAAGTGTCCGCAGTTTTACGAGTCGAGTCAAGTTGAGCCTCCCCCTCCCTTTAGAGACACAATTGAATCGTTCGACGATGATAAGAAGTGACAAAGGGTGAAGGAGAATAAAGAAAAGAGAACTAAGGACTAGAGAGGTAGGAACGATATTTTTTTTTTTTTTATTGAAAACGATATTATTGTTTCTCGGACAAAAGTGTCGTCGTCGTCGTCGATGGGTCCGTGTCGCAGCAGCTATGTCACACATCGCATCATATCCCCAAACACGTCATAATGTATGCGGTGTTCCCGCATGATCCACCCACGCGGAGATATCGTATCGAAACATGGCAGCGAGTAAGTGTGGGTAGGCAGAGGGACGATAAGTGGGCCCATTGGCGGGACGAGGAGGGTGGTGTGCAGAGGTAAGTGCGAGATTTCGGTGACGTGAAGATCGACGAAACGAAGTTCGCGGACCACCGTGGCCGGACGGCGGCGGTGGACAGGAGCTGCACAGAAAGGCCACACGGAGCGAGGGGACTATCGACGCGCTCCGGAACACCTGGGCCGACGAACGTGCGGCGGCCTGACTCTGACCCGTATGACATGCATGACGCAACGACCGCGTGGAGCATGCGGCGGTGGCGGCGGCGGCGGCGGGCTTACCTGCTGTCTGCCGCAGTGGTCGCCGAGCAGAGCCATGTCGCGTGTCCGTCGCAGTCGGCGGGTCAGCGCCGTTCAGTCCGTCGTGGGTCAATTTTTTTGCCCACTCTTTTACACGCACGCGGCAGAGCAGCAGCAACAGCAGCAACAGTAACAGCACCAGCAGCAGCAACGAGACGTGGTCCCAGGGGGGAACAAATTGGAGAGAGAGAGAGAGAGAAAACGCCAAAACGAAAAAAGCCCGATGAAAAAAAAAAACCTATTCACGGCGACGTGCGTGTAGATGCGGCGGCGAGGGGGAAAAAAACGCGAAAACGATTGAAAAAAAATCACGGCACGTGGTGCGAGAGAAAAACCGCACGATTATAGACAAAAATCAGTCGAACTTTATTAATATTAAAAAAAATAAATAAAATCCACGAGTAAATGAATGAACGTGTGTGTGTGTGTGTTTTATTTTTTTAGGTACGTGTGTGTGCGATGTGTCTTTTGTTTTGAATTTAATAATTATTATTATATAATATACAAATAATATTAATAATAATTATATTTATATATATATATATCGTCGTGTGTGTGTGTGTGTGTGTGTGTGTGTGTGTGTGTGTGTGTGTTTCGAGGGGGGGCGACGGCAGCAGCGGTGGCGGCGGCGGCGGCGGCGGCGACGGCGGCGTCGGCGGCGTCCGGCGGCGATCTGCTGGTGCTTGTGCTGGCTGCTGCTGCTGCTGGTGCTGGTGCTGGTGCTCGTCCGATGCGTTGTGTATAATTGCGCGCGCGCCGGTGCCCGCGCGCGATCAGCGCTGGCGCGTGCGGGTACAACGCGCGCGAACAACGACGCCGGACCCGCCGCCGCCACCAATCAATAAAAACCCACCGCCGCCGTCATCGGTACTTGCCACCGGCGGCGGTGGTGGCGGTGGCACATCTTTTCGCCATGACACGGTTAACCTCACAAACAAGAGCCCGCGATGAAGGGAATAAAATAGAAGAAGGATATAAAAAAAAAAAAAAAAAATTGATTGATTAAACGGAGCTTTGCCGACCCCCTCCGGCCGGTTATAAAATCTCTCGTCCGGTGGTGAAGGTGCGCGTGAAACTCGCCCTCGCGGTGTACCCACCGCGGTGAGGCGAGCGCGCAACGGTCTGCAACGTCTTACGACGACGACCGCGGACTTACGACGAAACAGAAGCCGGTCATGTGTGAGTATATATACACGATGTTATGATGTATAGGAAAAGGTCGCGTGCGCGCGGTTTATATATAATATGTATTAGCATTATAATGCACTACTATGTGGGTCACACCTGGCATTCTATTTTGGTTTTAGAACCGGAGCTGCTGCCTATATCACAATATTGTACTGCTGTTGCTGTTCTACAGACGCTAAAGTTACGGCTGCTTACTGTCTACTATTGCTGCTGCTTCTGTCTCTACATACCGTTGTTGCTGGTGCGCAGCGATTGCAAATTCGCAACGGCTTATATACACGTGGAGCTCCCTCCCCCCGGACGACCATGGCGGTGTTTCTCGACTACCATCCGTCCGTGACAAAACGGTCGTATTTATATCTATACGAGCGCGTTCCGATGCGTGTTGCGTGTACGCATATTAATATTAATAATATATATATATATATATATAATGTACCGCGGCGGGGGCGGAATCGGTGGAAGTAGCAGCGGTCGTCGTCGCAGCGGAACGAAAAGGACGACAACGCGTCGGCGTCGTCGTCGTCGGTTACCACCGGCGTCGTGTCGGTGGTCCAGAACGCGGGGAAGGGTGGAAATTCGAATACCACGGTTATGGGCACCGCGGACGGCGGCGGCGGCACACGTACCTGTTTGACGAGCGGCAACAGCGTGTGTTCGATGCTCTTGAGTTTGATCTCCACATCGTCGTCGTAGTCGTACGCGTCGCGTCGTCCACGACCACCGCCGCCGGCCGGCTGTTGGTGATGATGGTGGTGCAGGTGATGCTGATGGTGGTGGTGGTGGTGGTGCTGCTGCTGCTGCTGCTGATAATGATGGTGCGGCGACGGTGGTGACGCGGTGGTTACGATGGACGGCGGCGGCGGCGGCGGCGGTGCGTTTGACGACGGCGACGTCGCAGCCGGCGATTTGGCCATTTGGCATTATTCCGGGGCGTCCCGTGTCTATGCGGTGTGTATGTGCGCGCGCGACGTGGCCCGGCGGCGGTGTGTGCGGCGTGCGCGTCGCGTACAAGTGGCCAGCCGTGCTACGCGCGTCCCAACGTTCGTATGTACACAGCGCGCGTACGTGAGCGATGTGTCGCTGTGGCGGCGACGGCGGCGCGTCCGTGAACGAGTACGGAGTAGGTACGTTTACGTACGTGGACGACAAAAACGGCCGCCGCGACGGTGTACGTGAGCGGTCCGTTGTGAGTGCGAGCGCCCGACCATGCGACACGGCCGCGGCGGCGTTGATTTATTCTCTCTCCGGCGGCGGCGGCGGCAGTCGTTGTTGCGTGCGTGCGAGTATATACAGGGCGTGCGGTCGGCTTTTCCGTGTACCCTACCCTGGCGGCCGGCGCGCACGCACGTGGTATACGACGGCGGCGGCGGCGGCGTTCACGTGCGCGCGCCGCCGTCCACGACCGCCCTATAAATAATTTCAAGCGCGACCGAAGACCGACGTGAAACACTTTTATGCATAAATAATACGATTAATAAAAAAAAGAAAATGAAAATGAAATGATAGAAGAGAAGAAATCACGGGAAAATCTCCCCCCACGCGCCCTCGACAATGTCTCACGCGTAATAAGCTGGTTATCGGGTAACGCGGTGGCGGTCAGCTGCTCATTGAAGTTTTACACGCGCGCGTACACCCCGCGGCACCTATTGACAAATCCGAATAACGTTTTAACGTGGTGGTGCTCTTTTTTCAGCCACGCAGATACGAATTATAATGAACACAAAGTTGCGGCGGATCCAAATCTTTCGGGATTTTTTGCAAAATTTTCAAATATTTCAGATCAATCCCTCCCTCCCCGGGGAAATAATCTCAATCATTACCATAATTCGTCGTAATGGATTGTGAGAGTACCAATTTGTCCAAAAATACATACTCCGGACGCATATATAATATGTATTATGCAGGTATGAAGAAAAACCATGCCTTTTTGCGACACAGTTGATTAAAATCGTCAATGTACATTGTATTGAATTGTAGGGACTCCAGTACGAACTTTAATAAACACGTTTGAAGAGTGTGGAATCTATATAATAATCGTTGGGAATCCCAAGTTGCTAAAATTTTTAATTGGACTAGTATATTAAGTGTATATATATATATATATATATATATATATATATATAACATTCAGAATGATCATTCTTTAAAGGAATACTCAATATTAATTGACGGTACATTATTATTTCAATTTCCAATAAAGCTAAAACGTATCAATAAAATAACAAAAATAAATTCGAAACAATTTTATTATTCCCTCATTTTCCTCAAAGTTATTACGACATTGAATATAGCATGAATTGAATATTATAATATTATGTATAATATATTAATATTAATGTAATGTACACATATGTATGGTTTATACAAACTACATTTTGTACCATTAAACACATATGTTTACACAATATTGTACTGGAATAACTACGTGACTAGTATTAATAAAAAAAAGGGTATAATAATACTCTGCGTGTGGACATGTGGTTATAGAATATAGACCATAGGCACAATTTGGGGAGGGACTAGGGGCCTTAGCCCCCACAACATCCAAATTAGCCCTCCCAGATCGACATCACGATTAAAACGAAAAATAAATATGTTATTTGATAATAATTATTTCATAATAACGTTTACAATTGTATAAAATAAATATTGTTTTAAAAATTGATCAAAAATGTATTTTTAAAACAACAAATATCACATATTCACATTAAATACATAAATTTAAATGAATAAACGAAAATTATAAAGTTATATTAAAGATCGCTTTTGTTAATTTAAAAGTTTTGTAATGGTTTTATGGTTTTTTGTTTTTTTTTTTGGGTTTTATGAAAGCTAAAGGACATTAATCGATATTGTGTAAAAAATTTAGCTCCCCCCCCAATTAAAAATTTAAAATTGCGCTTATAGTATAGGCAAAGGCAATGGTCACTTTTTATATGTATGAGAATCTATGAATAAAAAGATTACGCCATATACATAACGTTATACCTACACTAAAGCAAAATCTAGCATACATTTCAAGGTAAAGCTTTTGCGTTGTGTATTTGAAAATAAATGTTGGTCCAACTAACTACCTAAGTATAATTTACAGAAAGTAAGAGGGGAGTGATGAGTCCCTATATAAGTTGGAGTAATATTTAACTACATATAAAACATATAAATCCACGTAGATTATAATATATTAGTGACTATTAAAACAGTGACTATTTGCTTTACAAATAATAAAACATTAACCAAACGTTCTCTAAAGATTTTAAAATAACCTTAAAGTATTTAAACATTAATTTAAACATAAGCGGTGTAGGGTGTAGGTTGTTTTTTATCCATTAATAACTGTCTTCTAAATAAAAATAAAACATGAATGTACTGTTCTCCGTATAAATTATTGTAAAAAATATAGGCCTCTTAAAATAATATTGTTTAATGCTAACAAAGTCCACGGTGGAACTCACAATTTCTGATATACCATTAAAACTCAAATTATGATAAATTATTATTGCTCTTGACGCAATAAAAAGATCATAAATTCAACCTTTAGGTCTGTATGATTCTTTTGAATGAAAAAAAAAAAAAAAAAAACGTGTATCATAATTTCGCTCTTTAAGAAACGGGATGAATTTAAAAATATATACACATTTTCTTAACTGTTACGGAGAGGGAGGATAAATAATATATTACGCACGTCTTGTCATTATAAGACGTCGCAAAAAACTACTGAAGGACATGTGGGTACACAGCTAGGACACGCGTGTGTGTACGAGGAGAGGAGAAAAAACAGAATCTTTTATCGATTGTGAAAACTATTACATTTTTCGTCGGGAAAATTCGAAAACGCCATTTTGTGTTGTACATGTATACGGTGTGCGTATATGAAGTGGGCTGTGCACATGTTTCGCGCGTCTTACGTCACTTTTTCATTATAGTTATGGCCATATGTAGTTGTGAGGGCCTCTAATTAATAAGGAAGTAATATGCAGAAGACTTTTACGGTATATAATACTATATAGTTTATCCATATAACTATCGTGATTATTTCCCTCGGTATTTCCGACACTATTCGAAACGAATGTGAAAAACGTATATAGAATACGAGAGCCACGCCGTTTAAATAGTACATTGTACATACATACGCGTATAAAACTTTAATGCGTCTACCGTTTATATAATAATGTATGATATGACTATTATGACTACGTGGAAACATCGTATAATTTATACAATCGAGGAGAGAGATGCATCATTTATGAATTTACGCACATGTATACGAGTACACTGCATACTTAGACAGGGTACGCATTTAGTGTATATATAAATATTGTATATACGTAAAGTGTATATTGTATATAGTTGAAGTGTAGACGAGTAGATGCGTATACCTAAAACCTTATATATTTCTCACGTTACCGTCGTGTTGCACGTGTTAAACTAATATGAATATTCAGTCAAGTCTTCATAATTGATTACGGCAACACTGCGACAGAAGATTCCCCGACATAAATTATACGTTTTGTGCATTAACACAATTAAAAAGAGAGAGAAGTATATATAAGTGCGACTATTTTTGCAAATATAACCGTTTTGATTTTCTCAAATCTGTAAAATTTTACATTACAGTTTATATACAAACGCGCATACAATAAATATTATACTTCCATATGCGTGTTATACGATTATTATGATACTTACATTGCCCTACAGTTCATATCACAATAATAGAAAACAATATAAACATTAACCACCATCTAAAATAATAACCTAACATAAACATTTTGTTTTTCTAGTTTATCACATTACAAGTCTACGTTACTATATACGAGTAAAATCAATGGGTAGAATATCATAATAAATTTAAGTGGTATTTCGCTTGTTGTAATAACCTTAACGAAAAGCTAAAAATCAAATTACTATCATAGTATCATGCAAGACAATTAATGATGCATGACCCCGAACCATAATGATTGCAGGACGTTGAAAATATAAAAATAAATGAAAAGATTTTTTTTTTTTCAAAAATTATAAGTTAAAGTTAATTGATATATTATAATACAATTTATTGTATATTTAACTAGGCAAAGTAAAATTTTAATTAATACCCAAGTACATATTATCGTAAAACCGCTCAAGCTTCTAAATAGTTATTAAAATATTAACCCTGCAGTAGAATACTTGTAAATTACAAGTTGTATCATACCATAAGACTATATTTTAAGATTAAGCATATTTCTTTTATTATTGAATCAATTTTGTAAGTCATATCCAATGGCATTCTGAACATTACAGAATATCTAATATCTTAAAAATCTAAGATCATACATAATACATTAATAACACACTTTATACCTAGCGCCAGATGATTGATCTACTTCTAAATTTTCAAATTTATCAAAAAGATAGTACATCTTTTAAACTGGTAACTGTACTGGTCATCACTTAATGCATACTGGTGAATAGGTATTCGTAAAAAAATATCCTGAAATGAATTATCCTTAATAACATGCTCCTTCTCTAAATGGCCAAGTAAATACAATCAAAACACCAACGCGACTAATTTGTCCAAGTGAATTTATTATTTAAATCAAAGTTTTCCGAGTCTATTAAATATTCTGTCTGAATATTAAGTTTCTAAGCAAGTAAATTGGTTGTTGGCAATATTTATGAGTTAAACAACCATACCACTCAGTTGTCATACTATTGATAATATAATATTAATATAAATAATAAATCTACATACAAAATATAAACAATCACTACATTTTTAGACGGTAAATATATTCCTAGGTTAAGTTTTTCAAACGAGTTTTGTCAGTATAAATTATTGTAATAATTACAATTTAATATCATAGATTTTCATAGTTTAATAGTCACTTTTGGAATTCGGTCAATTTCAGATTGAGCCAACTAAATGTTAAGAAGTGCAGTAAATAAACGTATATAATAACTAGTAAAATATTAAAAACATTAAAATAACACATACAGTAAGTAATGATTTATGTGATTTATTATGATTTATTGAAAAATTGTTATGATATGCCATGTTATTATTTATCTTTATTTCATACCTATTATTATCGATACTATTAATAATTATTGTATCAATTATTTCAAATTGACGACAATCCCAGATCTCAAGCAGCGCGGTACAACTTGAAGTTTTTAAGTAATCGATTCTGTATAGATTAAAGGTTATAGGTACATGGTATACATTGTACATAGATATTACATATAGGTACATGCATTATAACTACCGCAACTCTATTGATATTGTACGACACATTGCTTGTATCTCAGAGAAACGTAAATCACTATACTTTAACAATAATATCACGGTAAAGCAATACTTGGCACTAATTATGTGGTTTCACGCGATCTACTAAAAATAAAAATGAAATATTTTTCATCGCCAGACATTTCACATCCAGTTTTTGATTTAACAGAATTACAATATATATGTATTCACAGCAGCAATAATACGTAGGTACAGAGGAGTTATGTATAATCAAAAGAATAATTACGATCAATTAGATTAGTACCTACCTATACCTAAACAGATGTAACACAGAAATAATTATTTCATCAACCGACCGACTACTATAGCTGATGTTGTTAACATTAATATGAATCGTGGAAATAATGACTTTAATTAATAATCATTTATAATGAATTAATTTTATAGTCAATTTTTGTTTGTAACTAATCCAACAAATTACTTTGGATTACAAGAAACCGTGATTTATGGTAATTTAATTTTAATACGATTTATAAAATAAAGGATTGATAACAATCCAAAATTATTCACGTTTATATCGTTGAGGAATTTACATTAAGGTGGTGATGTAAAATAAATTAATAATGTAGATTAATATCAATAGCTTGATAAATAAATAATACTTATTTATAATTTGTATACATACTGGCTACTGTGATAACGTGTATGCTGTATTTATTATTTTGATACAATTTAATTCATTTTTGATGCATAATAGATGTACATTATAATATAACTACTAGTGGTGGACATATCCGAGTTTAAAAAATCCGGATTAGTGAATTTAGTGAATCCGGATTTGACAGGTTATCCCGGATTATTCAATTCAATTTTGCTGTTCGATATCTCATTTTTAAATTCTAATTATATTTAAATTCATTGACATACATTTTTGAACGGGTATATTATATTTCTGATGCATTCAACTATCAGGGTTGTTTTGTGCTTAGCAATAAAAATAATTAATTAATCTGAATAATCCGAATAATCCGGATATTTCGGAAAATCCGGATATGAATTTAATTCAAATCCGGATTTGAATATTTCGGATACCTACTGCTACGCATAGGCGTGCGCACGGGTGCAGCAGAAGGTTCATGTGATGCATATTCTGCCACATTTTTTGGGCCGGTTGATTGGCCTGCGGGCCGCCCGCGGTGGTGCAAGTTATGACCACTTCGCAGACAGGCGGCTTCCCGGGCCAATTCGTTATTTAATCATTATTAATCAGTGTAGTAAATTGGTCAGAGAAATATTTAATTTCCTGACGTACCTACCAATAGGTACTCCTATTTTTTTAATAATTCCCTGCCTAATAGTGTTAATTTCCACGACAATTTTGTTTTTACAAAAATAAAAATATTATATTGAGTTGTATACTTGTATAGGTGAAAAAAAAATTCTTAGTGATTAAATATTATACATACTATGATTTGTTAAGTTCTCAAAAGAAAATCATGCCATGCTTTGTTATACCTACGTAGGTAAACTTGAAAAATAAAATATCACTATTAAGTGTAGACTAAACCACGAATGTGTCGCAAATGAGTGACTTATTTGCCCTATTTACTAACACAGACTAGTTAGCAAAACTCTAAAATTATGCGTGTTATGCAAAAAAAAAACGAAAAAAATTTAGATCACTTTTAACAGCAAAAAAATAATTCCAGTCAATTAATTAAACTTACGAAATTTAGATTAACGTAAGTACCTACTCATCGAATGTGCCATTACAAAGCTCATAAAATTATAAACCTAATAGTATTAATAAAATAATATTGAAAATATCAATTTTGGAAATATGTTTATAAATCTCAGAATTTTCTGGCGGTATGACAAGATAAGTGCACAAGTTCAAAATGGGCTGCATAATTTTTTATGCTGCACCTGCATTTAAAGTCTGCGCACGCCTATGCTACTACGTTAATTGGTTTAATCTACGGTGTACAAGTAAACAACACTAATACAGTTCGTTTTACTCTCTTACGTACAGGCGACGACTTTTCTGAACATTTAAACTCAATTTTTTTCTAAAATCCATTCAAATCACGTTTATGTTATTGTAGGTACAAGATTAATAATTATCATGATATGATTGTTCTATTATTGTGTGTGAAGTTATAAAAAATGGTCACTACACTTAATTTGAAACTCTGCAGTGTAGTTACCTGCACACCGTTGTACATGTGAATACATGAGGAGACCACTATAAAAAAAAATACACACGATGGTCTACAACGTACCTCATACTTTTAAAAAAAAAAAAAAAAAACATGTTTATAGGTAAATAATAATATTTGAAACACAAATAAATGTAAATGTTGAATGTCTAATAATGAGACAAACGTTGGCAATATCATAAATTGATATACAATACTGTCATTGACTGTAAATAATCCATTGACCATTGGAATTATCTGTCAATACCCGTGGTATGGGCTGTAGCCCATAAGCGCAAAATATGACCTAAACGCAACCCAAAAGCGCAAACATAAATATCCCATAAGCGCAAAAAAAAATTACCTTTTTAATAACTCATAAGCGCAAATTAATTTTATAAAAATAAGTGTAGTTTATTAAAATCTTATAGTTAAAAACATATAATTAAAATCATATAGTTATTAATATACTATGCTATTCGTGATCATAAAATGTGTATTTAAATATAAAAATATATAAATAATTATAAAAATTGTATTTAATTTAATAGCAACAACTAATAGATGTTTTGCTTAAGATCAATAAAAAAAAAAAAAAAAAATAGTAATAATAATTAATTACCTTAATATTAAATTTGAAATTTAAAGCCCACAGTTTTTAATAAATCCAATCTTGAAATATTTTTTTCCATGTACAAGTCCCATGCTTTTTTACATTGGAGTTGACTTTAGAGCTGGTAATACCACTACTAAGGGCAAATTCGTTTTGCGCTTTTGGGATATCGAAAAAAAATTGACTCTTTGCTCTTTTGGTCTATTGAAAAAAAATTGACCTTTTGCGCTTTTGGGCTTCACCGGCGTCCGGCGGTATGTATAGCGAAAGAAACCGCCAGCAGGTCCGATAAAAGTGCCGCAGATATACGACGTATACACCGCAGGATCGTATGAAATACATACGGGTCGGAAGTCCCGCCGCCGCCTTATGTCCTTCTGTCATTCCGTATATATGTGTGTGTGTTTATATATTATTGTAGCTGCCCTCGCTCGTGTTCGGTACGTCTTCGGATCTTAACCAGCGATAATAATAGCGGCGATGGAGTTGACCGTCCGCAAACCTAGTACCTATACGACCTACCCCATCAGCTAACCGATCGTATTCTGTGTGCGAATGCGTAATCGAAATAATGTATATAATGGTGTGACCGGGAGAGGGTTTTCGTTTTTACAAATACATATAATATAATATATATATATATAGCACCGAGTACACCGCGCCCCCCCTCCCCAGAACATATTTTTCGCGACAACAACGGCGTATAGTGTATGTATAACTACGCACGCTGTCGCGAAATGACAAAAATGATGGATTTTTTTCCTTCTATATATGTATAGGCATATAAAATACAGATGCTCACTGCTCGATTTCGCCAGTGAGTCAAAGATGTATTTTATAGATATATTATATAATATAGTGTATACGTTTATTCGCTGTCAATACAAAATTAGAATACGCACCGTTCTATGTTAGGCGAGTATTTGGAAGATAAAATGATACGCCGCGCATTGTTTGGTACTTTGGTGCCATACATAGAGTATAATAATATAATATACAATCGTAGCCGGACGTGGATTTGAAAATACTTTTTATGGAAACCCACGAAATACTTACTTTTCAGTTTTTCTTACAGCCACCAGTTATAGGTATTGTCGGTACGGACTCTTGAAATGCTGTGTAGTGTTTTGATGAAAACTTAAACCCAATAAAAATAATGTACCTATATATTATACATTTATACATATTAAATACTTGTATTGTATTTATACAATAGTACTCGTCAATAACTCATAAGTTAACAAAGACAAATACCAACTATATTGATTATACATTTTGTAATTCCACAACTTTTACCTTTTCCAAAAATACTTATGTAAATCCTAAAAGTCTCTAACACATAAGTGACGACAATCTTTCAAAATAAGTACTCTATATTATACATAAGCGATTTTAGTGTTCGTTTTTTAAACAAAACCGTAGAGAACGCTGATTATACGAAAATATTGCAAGTGCCAAGAAGTATGTTCCTCTGGTGTCACCGTTATTAATATAAATAAGTATTAGTATTGCGAACAAATTATGGCAGCAGCTGTTCCTCAGAAAACGCATGTTCGTATGGATACGTATCAATGGCAGTCGCTAACATGCAGTACGTACCTTCCATCACACTTTAGTATCGGATATTTCAAAATGTATAGTGTCCACATTGTCCATAACAAATTACATATTCTTTAAAGACATTTAAGTTGTCGAATTTCAAAATTATTGTAACTTAAACAGAAAAATATGATAGGTACACTCACCGCAATATAGTTAGGTACCTTGTGTTAAAAGATTATTATAATAATTCGTTATGGAAAAATAATCAATAGCGTTACCGGGTTATTTGTTGCGATATTATGACCGTTTAAACTTTTAGAACAAATTATTATTTTGTAAATGTGTTGGTACATGTTTTACTCAAACACACCTGTACACACGTACCGATTTCCCATGAAACAATATTTGCGTCGTATAATGAATCCTCGTCGCGACATGCAAATATTGACGCGAAACATACAAGCACAGTTCTTTCCCTCCTCAGTCAAACAATAGTAGGTAGATAATTTTTTTGAAATTATCATTCTATGGTTTTCGAGAATATAATGAGATACTAGACATAATAATTTAAATCGTTTCGAGTGCTTTGACTGAATCTAGGACAGTAATGAATAAATGACTAATGAATGTGGTGTTGTTTTGCATCGCAACATTTATATTTTTATATAACGTTCAATCGACTAAAGAATATTAAAACAATTGTTACTACCTGTGGGTCTTATTTTACTGTTTCTTTTATTCTAATCAGTTCCCACAGATGTAATTAATAAACATGAAATACTATAGCATGTGATCTAAAAAAAATTATTCAGAGAAGAGTATAGGACTAAAATATACTATAGGACCCAAATAAATACAAGTTTGAACAAATGTTTAAGAACAAAATATAATAAAATAAATACTAGTAAATATTTATGATTTCTAAACTGTAAGTTATAAATGAATACAAATATATTATAGTTTTTAAATTTGTCTTAATTTATTATGTAAGTTGTATATTTGTATAATATTATGACCTATACTATGGTCTACTTAGCCATACTTGTACGAATTTCATTTTCAATGTAACGTCATATTAATGTAATTATTTAAATTGAATATCAACTGTATAATGTAATGTAATCATTACATAACTCTACTTCCAACCCAAGCATTGACTATAGGAAGCAGATGACAATAAGTCTATAATAAGTATTTGATATGTACTATATTTTACTGTAAAAGTAGTATTAATAAATAAATAAATTACTGTAGCTTTTGGTTTGTTTAAAACTCAGTACACTACTCACTGACCTAATAGCTATTACATACATAAAACTATAAAAGTACAATGTGAAGATACCGAATGTATTGGTTTTTTAATTTATAAACTCAACTAATATATGAGAATAAATCAGTCATTCATTGTTAAACAAATGTAACAATGCAATTGTAAATTTTAAAAAGTAACACTGGTATTAACATAATACATTATAATATATACATCAGCTACTTGATAAAAAAAAAAAAATTGTTATATAAATATTCTGGAAATCTTAATGCATACAATGGTCTTTAAATATTGAAAAAGACTTCATAGATAATATGCAAACAAATTAACTCCGCAGTGTATTACACAACGACTGTTAAAAAAAATAACTTTTACAAATGCTCACTAGTAATATCTATGAAATCATTAAATAACAAATAATCATAAAAAAACATTAAGAAATCCAAAAATACACCAAACATCTGTATAATCAACTTGCCAAAAAATAAAATTAATTTACAAAAAATATTCTCAATAATCATGTAAAGATTTCACATGAACTGAATCTATTATTAAATTGTAAAAATAAACTTTTAAAAGAATTTAATACATTTCTATTTCTACTAAATGTCAGCAACATTTTTAAAAATAATAAACTTAATCAAGTGGTTTATTGCAAATTTTGTACCCGTTGATGGTGCTGTACCTCTTCAGCTTCCAACAGCTTCAGTTGCTGTTCAAGCTCATCTTGCTGTTGTTGCAATATTTTTTGCCTTTGATCTTCTAACATTCTATTTTGCTGCTCTTCCATTTTTTGTTGCTCCTTTTCTTCCAACATTTTTAGCTGCTGCTGCTGTTGTTCAATACTGAGCTGAGGTTTCTCAGGTTTTGTCACTGTAGTCTTCTGTGATTTTTGATTGGGCTGTTTCTGTGGTGTTTGATTTACTATTTGAACTGGTAGCTGTACTTGGTTTTGTTGGAAAGCTTCTTGTTTAATAGTATTAATCAGTTGATGATTGATAAGAAAAAGAAATCTTAACCCAGCAATCTAACAATAAAAGGATTTATCAAACAAAAATTCATCAACCACAAACCTTATACTAACCTCCACAACAGAGTTATGATTGAGACGACTACGATTGCCAGCTACTACAGGTTTCCCATCAATATACAAACATTTTTTACCTTCACAAGCTATTAAAAAATCACCAGAGTTCCGCAACCGTATAGTAGCTTGTCGCCTAGATATTTTCCAGGCGGGTCCTTCAAGTGTCAAGTCAACATCAACTTGTGAATACTTTGATGTACGTCCAATAGTTATCTGAAACATACACATTTTATAATC
Source organism: Chaitophorus viminalis (assembly GCA_025469195.1). Taxonomy (NCBI): domain Eukaryota; kingdom Metazoa; phylum Arthropoda; class Insecta; order Hemiptera; family Aphididae; genus Chaitophorus; species Chaitophorus viminalis. Next base: position 53,527 of record JAIPRK010000330.1, read on the forward strand.
ATTGATATTCCAAATATTCCAATAGTATATGTATATACTCATGTAAAGCTCACCTCTCTAGATCTCATTAAATATCTGACTAATCGACCACGTAACACAGCTAACGTTTGTGGTTCAAATTCTACAGGATTAATGCCTGTCATAGGAAATACTAGTACTTGAGCTCTAGGTAATTCATCTTCTAGAACTTTGATTTCTTTTTTTATTTTCCTGCAAAAATATACACTGAAATATGAGTACTCATACAAAACAATAAAATATAGTATTTAATACACATTTATCTTCTACTAAAATAAAATTTACTTTATATCAGATCTATATCAAAAAACTAAAGGTTTAAAACTTAAATCAATTACTTATTTGTTAAGGTAAGATGTCGTTCTAGGACAGGATCAGGCCTTTCGCCTAATAAATGTTGATCATTGAGTAAATCTTCACATTCTGCAAATGTAGGAATATGTTCTGATGTTAATGTGGTAACTGAAAAAAAAATGCGATTTTTAATAATCAATATTGATAAATACTATTATATGACTACTTTTTTATATTTTTATAAAACAATAATTGTCCTCTAAAAATTAAATTATTTTAAAAATTGTTTAACTATCTATCAAAGTATATAATTTTTATATGCAAAATAAAATGTAAGCCACAGAATTGTTATTTATTTTTTTCTTTACATATATAAAATAATCTTATTCGTATCAATGAGTTCTAGGAAAATAAATATTAAGTGCACTGAAATTGTGAGTAAATAGTAACTGAAATATTTTCTTTAATAATTATATGCCCAATTCAATTTTACATAAATTATAGTTTCATATGAAAATATCTATTTGTTGAAAAAAAAAAAAAAATTACTGAAGAAACATTATAAATATTATATTGCGTAAACTATTTCTTTAAATTTAATACTAATTCATAACTAATTCTTTGAAAAAAAAAAATATATAACTATCCAATCTCTAGTTATGTACATATCTAATGTCAATGTCAAATTAACAATAATAACTTTGGTACGCTCAATTAAAAATACATGTATCAATCAAATATTAATAGGTGGTTAGTAAACAAAATCTATTGTACATTTATTTACTAAACTTAACTTTTAATAAGACAGACATTAAAATCTATTGTCTCTGTCTTACACACATCATAAGATTGTATGGTTAGAAAAACTGCTTTTCATACTTCACTTGCAATAAAATTATAATGAAAATAATTAAAAATAATATTTTTAAAATTTTATGTTTATTAGACACATTTGATTATTATATTTTTTAAAGAAAATTTAAATAGGTATTTAAAAAAGATATATTAAAAATAAAACCTTTTGAAACTAGAGTTTTTAATTCATCATGGTATTTTAATGTAAATAGTGAATTGTACAGTAATACATTATATAAAATAATGAACAATTTCACTAAGCTCCTCTCTTAAAGAAAAAGAAAACATTACATCATTATAAAAATGAGTAAACTCCAATGTACAGACCAATCATTTTCTACTAATAAATAATTGTTATTTAAAATATTAATTTTAATTCTTATAAATTCTATCAATATAATCCATAATTATATACACATATATATATATATATATATATATATTATACATATTACATATTTTCATGAAAAAAAATATATTACCTTCTTGCTCATTTTTAAGAATATTAATATTTCGATCTTCTAAAGCACTCATTAATGGTATTGGTATAGGATTTTCTAAGGTACCTATAGTACAACAATACAATATTAAAATACTAAGTCATTATTATAAAAAGATGAAGAGAAATTACATTTTATGGAAAACATTTTCTCAAACAACTGTATCTTTAAATAAAGTGATTACTTACTACACTGATCTGATAGCAAAGAATATCGTTTCATTAATTGCCAATGAAACATAAGAATTTTAGCAGTACGCCTACGATGGAATACATTAGGATTTTGATTAAGTAATTCTTGAAACATTTCAATGGTAGGTTGTGAATTCTTTTAAGAAAAAAAAACCATTTACTAAAGGAATAAGAATAAGTAATAAAAAAATATGTACATACAGATTGTATAGTAGCCAAAATATCTTCTTCAGCAATAGAAAATAGAGCTTTGGCTTCAATGTTGGCAATAGTTTCTGGATGTAAATTACGCATTGCTGATACAGCTAGTCTAGATATTATTGGGTCATATAACAAAGCATACCACCTTTGTGAAATTTCTTTAAGTGTGAACCTACAACTAAATTTCACTCCTCTATGTACCAATGGTAAGCTATTTGTCTACAAAATAAAACAAAAAATAATGTATTAATTCAAGAAATCTATAATCACTTATTTGTAAATCAGTAAAATTTATCTTGCCTGTAGTACACTTTGTATGAGCATCAAATCATCAGTAGGTTTCCAACGTCCCAAATCTTTATTTAAATTTTTTTGCTTTCTTGATCTATTTCTATTTGATGATGGAACTGTTGAAGTTGATGGCACACTTGCAAAAGGATTTAATGTACTTGAAGTACTAAGAGGAGTTCGATTAGAAGGAACTTTTCGTGGTTGAGTAGTAGATGTAGAAGGTGTAATATTTGCAATTATTGTTTCAGGAACACTATGAACTGGTGACATGATACTCTCCATTTCTGTAAAAATAATACAAAATGTATTCATTATTGTCACTGAGTTTATTTTTAGTTATGTGCATAATTTTAAGTATTTGATCAGCGATTCTCAACTTTTTTTATAATCGCATACCACTTACACAGTTTGAACATTTTTACATACCATCTGACCTTTTATATTTTGCTTATACATTATGTATAGAATTTTATTTTATTAGGAACTACAAAATAATATATATAACACACAAAAAGGAATTAAATATGTACAATTATTATTGTTTACTTCAATGAGATGGTTGATATTATTTTGAACAGACAATGACATTAATATCGGAGTCCATATGGGTAACTTAAAATTCATTATTAAATGTTATTTATTATTGTATATTATGTTAATAATGATTCATTTCAATTTTTTTTTTTTTTTTTTTTATATTTCCCTTGCATAGATGAGGTTTTGAGCTTTAGAGAGTAAATTATATAATTGGAGCAATTGAAGACAAATGATTTAATAATTTTATTAGTATACCTTGGAATATAGCAAGTAAACTTGAAAACTAATAATTAAACTATAATTAAATTGATAACTTTGGTAACACCAATATAAATTGACTAAATAAATAATAATAGATACTTCTACTGTACATAGAAGAAACTTTAGAAACCAAAAGACAAGAAAAATGTAAAGATGATTAATGGAATTTGATGTTTTAAAGTAGCTGAGATTTACTTAAATCTCATTTAATAAAACAAAACTCAGGCTATACTAGTAACATAACCTTGTCAGAAAAATGTTACTATTTTTAATCTTAGATATTTTGATTTGACAAGATAAAACGAAGATTATTGAAAGAAAACAAACCTGAACTTGTAGATGTCATATTCAATGATTGAGTACGGGTGCGTTGCGTTTTCGGCAACGGTGATCCAAAAGCAGCACCAAGGCTTGATTCAACTAGTTCATCGTCAAATTTTCTGCGTTTGATCGAACGCGAACTGAAAAAACAAACAAACGGTTTAGTGCTGTCTGTTATTGTTATTCCTACTACAAGAAAATGTACTGCCATGTAACTGCATTATTTTGACTTACCTCCGTCGCTTCGAACTGTCATCCATAGCTGCAGCGCTGCTGTCGTTCAAGTTTATGTTCGAAGACATTTCCGTATCTGCCAATCGCACGTTTTCAAGGGACGACGATCAGCAAGGTCGACAGAGTCGAAACACTAGAAACGACCGTTCCTGTAGTACGAACAGTTTTCGGTAATGTGTTATTTTACGGATGAGGGACAAAATCGCGGTCCGCGAGTACAACAACAAAAGCAGTCAATATTGTCGTTAACAAACGCCGAGAAATGATACCAATAGCTGATAAAATTGCAGTGTAGCCAACCGTACGGCGCTTGTTCATCGCGCAATAATATTATTATTGTACTCTTGTCCCCCCGAACGACTGTAACAACGAACATTGAATTGAACGATAGAACGAATGAAATTTCATTTATCCAGCTATGATTGAACCACGATGTAGATAAAACATTTTACCTACATCGTGGATTGAACGTACCACAAGCTCACAACAGCATGACAGCCATAGGCGCAACCAGAGGGGGCTAAGTCCCCCCCAGTATTTTTCATGTGACTTCAATTTATTTTGTGCTAATATAGTTGATAACCTATAGGCGGAGATGCTCGTTGCTAAAAATTGTGCATTCAATTTAAATAATGATTTTGAATAAGACACCATCAAAGAAATTGTGAAGAACTTCCAAACATATACAAGCTGTTTCGAGTAGCTCTAACCATACCGATAAGTTTGGCAACATGCGAGTGATCCTTTTCGTGTATGACACGCATTAAAAATTAGTTGAGAACATCAATGGAGCAAGATTTTAAATATTGACAGATATATGTTCAATAATATAAATAATAATGACATACTGGAAAAATATAATAAAATAAAAACCGACGAATTTAGAATACTAATATTAGAATTATTATAACAATTATTTGTATTTATTTTTTGATTATAACTAAATGGGTAATATAATATAACATTTCTAACGGAAGCAAAGAAATTTGTTTGGGGCTATAGCCCCTGCCCCAGAATTTTTACCTTAGTTGCGCCTATGATGACAGCAGTTAGCAGGTACGTAAATCAGGAGAGGTTTGCGAATTAGCTTCAACCTGTTTATGCGAACGTGCATTTTCTAAGCGGACAATTATAAAGACAAAGCTTCGCAGCACTATGACTTAAGAAGTCAAGAGATAGAAAACTAGATGGTCTAATGGTTGATGTTTCTATTTATAGAACAACAAATGACAACAAACAATAATTACGATAAAATAATTGAGGAATAATTTAGAGTTATGATTCCAATAAAACGACGATTAGAATTACAGTAGGAATTAAGAAAAATTGTAATTATACTCATATATGTATTCTAAATCTAAAGTGGATAATTTTCAAAACTTGAGGATCGTATTTTCTCTTTCCCTTTTAATGACCCAGAATCACTTATCCATAATTGTATATTGGTATACAACCTGCTAAAAAGGTCTGACACCTACGAACAAAATTCTATGCAAGTAGGTACCTAATTTTTGTAAATTTATTTCACAAGACTTTAGTAAAACATGGATTAGCTGGACATAAGTAGGCACATTAAATTACAGGTTAATAAAATAATTTACGAGCTATCAAAATAATCAAAGACACTTGATATTTTAAAATAATCTTTAAATTTTGTTTTTTAAGTGCTATTGAAATTTTATTTAAGTATGTATATTCTCCTTGTTATTAATGACAAATACTTAAATTATCCCCCTTAAATAAGGCCCTAGTTATGCCACTGATTGGAAATAATGACAGGAATTTTGTTTATAATAGTAAATAACTTTACTATTTTTTCATACACTTACGTTAAAAAAAGTAAACGATACTATTATTATGTGATACATTGATTGAACGAATTCACAGGGGGGAGCCTATACAGTATACACAACGCCATGGCGCCGAGAGAGGTTTTCTAAAAACGTTTTGAAATATCTTTTTAGTATATGTAACCCAATATACATAACTATTCAGTGTAAATCGTATATTGTAACAACTTCTTGCCAAAAAACCTAAAAACGGCCGCTCTAAAAAAAAACCATTTGTCGGATATCAAAATGTTTACCACAAAAATATTTTCACTTCGCACAAAATATAATAAAAAATGTAAATTTCAGTACTTAATAGTTTATTATTTTTTGGAAGTATAATATATATATTTTATTTTATTTTTTTGATAAATTTATTAAGACGGGACAACTGTGACCATGTTTGTACTATATAGTATATTGAATATTTTAAAGTGATTTTTTAAGTTTTTCTTTATCGTCGAATTTTTAAGGTTTCTTAGGTCGAGTGACTTGAAAACTATTTTAGGTACATTTCTACAACACAGTGGTGTCAATATTACCGATTGATTTAAATAATTATATTATTAAATATTATTATAATTTATTTGCACTGTTGTTTATAGGTTTCTTTGTGAAATACAATAATTTATTATTATTAATTAATTATTTATTTATTCACATTGTGCTAGTGTTATTGGTAATTCATACTTATTAGAATTGGTATTCGGTAAAATGTAAACTGTTCACTTTGTCCAACTCTATTTACGCGAGCGATTTATTTTTATCGTTGTATACCCAATATTATTATTATTATAATTTTATTATCATACATAATATATTATTCAATTATTTTCTCAAAACACTTAAGTTTATTTTCTGTGGTTTACTCTATGGCTTCATAATATGAGTGGAAACATAGCTGTTAATAATTTCGATCGAAGCGTTGAGAAAAAATACAACGCAGGAAACCGCAGACATAAACATCACGGTTCCATATTGCGTAGCAGGTATATACGCGTTTTTTTTTTTTTTTTTTTAAAACGATCAGCCGTCGCCCGTCACAATAAAAAATAAAACGAGACTTCTGCTATCAATATAATAATCAGACGGCCAGACTCGATATTTCCTATTAATTGGTATTAGAAGTAAATGTAAAATGGTACATATTGGAGAGCCTGTAATCAAAAATATATTTAACTATATCATAACATAATTACTACTTTATACTAATTTATACTTACTTTTCTTAACTATATTAATGTTATATAGAACATCCACGAATCTAAATTTGAGGTTTAGTTTATTTCAAATTAAATTTTTCCCGCAATCATTTCAATATTCTCTGCATTGAGATTTTAGCTTAGTGATTAATGATCAATAACACTGTAACAGTGAAAACAAAAATCCATCAACTTTTTAGTGAAAATTAATTTGTTTTATAGGTCACATTTAAACATTTTCCATTTTAAGGTTTATATTATTATATCCATTTGGCTTCAAAATTCAGAAATTCAAGCCACGTCGAGTCTAAATGTTCGTGTGAAAATATATAAACTGGTACCTCCTACCTGTTATAAAATCAGGCTATCAGGCAATACCAAATAATAAAACAATTATATTGTTGGATAGCGATCACTTGCAAATCGGAATCGGTTCACGGTTAGTCATGTTATTAAGTATTGTATTTTTGAACAACAAATAATAGGAAATACCAAACTACGGGTTTCTATTAGAATAAAGTACTAGCCCACTCGCATCAGTATAGAATATTGAAACGTCCCGTTAAAATGTTACGAGACACACTGATGCAATAAGCTGGAAAACAGTTACATTCATTGTAATCGCAGGTCCCATGATGCCATATGTGGTGACTGTCACCCTGTTTTATACATTAAACAGTAAATATAGTGAAATCCGAGGACGTGACAAGTATAAACTAAAACAAGATTATCTGCACGCTTGTTTGTGGTAATTTTCTGGACTATATCGTATAATATTACGCAACCAAAACACATGCGTAATATTATGTATATTCTGTAATCAGTAAAATATTTCATTATTTTATTTTTGTTATCCGGCGTTTCCCAGGATAATAATAATAATAATCACACCCGGTTGAATGTTGGAATTCATCAAGATACGCTGTACGTAGTGTATGGTCCTCTTCATCATAAAATGAAACTACTACGACCAAGTATCGTATTTAAAGCTTTAGCAATACTGGATAGGACATTTTTTTAATTTGTACCGCTTTTGACTCATTTAGAAGCTGAATCAGGGAAAATCTATCATGGACAACATAATATGAAACTACTGACCAAATTTTATACTTAAAGCGTCAGCGGTTAATATTATCGTATTTTTATTTAATTATGTCTTATATATCTCTCATGTTACATTTTAGATATGTAATATTTTATTAAGAATACTGTAAACTCAGATAACTTAGGGTCTCTACACGAGTTTTTCTCAGTGGGGCCCAGTAATCTTTTTGATTTCAAATAAAAAAAAAAAATAATAATACATAGGTAACTAATAACCGAAAACGATGATCTCCTATATTATACGAGTATCATAGGTGTAAATTTTAAACTTCAATTTTGTTTTTTGCCAATTTCAACCCCTTTTTTTATTTTTCAAAATTCTTTCTTATTGTACGCCTAGAATAATATGATACGAACATAGCCTGAACACTTCACATTAGGGATGGGCATCAAATCCGAATATCTGAATTTTCCGAATATCCGAATATTCAAATCCGGATTTGAATTAAATTCATATCCGGATTTTCCGAATTATCCGGATTATTCGGATTATTTAGATTAATTAATTTTTTTTATTGCTAAACACAAAACAACACTGGTAGTTAAATGCATCAGAAATATAATATACCCGTTCAAAAATGTATGTTAATGAATTTAAATATAATTAGAATTTAAAAATGAGACATCGAACAGCAAAATTGAATTGAATAATCCGGATACTCCGGATTACCTGTCAAATCCGGATTCACTATATTCGGATTTGATAAATCCGAATAATCCGGATTTTTTAAATCCGGATATGCCCACCACTACTTCACATCATTAGCTATCATAAGTTTAGAGATTTAGGCTGTGATTTGATTATGAATTGGTTAGTCAGTCAAAACTTCTTTTATATATATATAAATAAAATGTATGTGTTTCTGACACTCATTAGAGCAAATAAGGTTGACTAGTAGCTTTATCCTAACCCCCACCACTTTTAGGGATTTTATTATTATTAAGGCGTATAACAGAGTATCCACCATCCGGTATGAACCTAAGTTTCAACCCCCCTAAATCAAGAACACTGTTTATTTTATTACGATAATACTGGATACCTACTGTAGAATAAATATAAAAATATAAATACGAGTAATAATGTCCAAAGGTATCAAAAAAAAAAAAAAGAACGGGTGGGCCTCGCTTTGCTGTACAGTTGGGGGTGGAGTGTACCTCGTTTATAGGATAGGTCATTATTACAATGGATTTGTTAAATTTGAATGCAATGATAGATATCAT
>JAIPRK010000330.1:62685-240327 GCA_025469195.1 Chaitophorus viminalis
AAAAAACTTACAAAAATCGAAAATTTAAATTGTCTATAAATAAGTCAAAATATGTCAAAATACTTTGAAAACTTAACCATGTATAGAGAACACCAATATAAAGATTTGGTGAAAATTTCAAGTTGTTACGGTTTTTTGTTTTTGAGTTAGAGCATTTTAAAAAAAACCGATATGATTTGTCAGTCTAGAATTTTATATATTATATTATACATATAATTTTATGTCAATATTCGCTGTTCAAACGATTATAAAAAAAAATTGTGCCTATGGATTTTGATGATTTTTGAATGACAATAAAAACTACTTGTGTGGAATATTTTATTAAATTTTCAAGTATTTTGTATTAGTCAATTTTTTTTTATCACCGATTATAAAAAAAAATGTAAAAAACTCGAATTTTTTAAATGCCTATAAGTGGCTTAAGAATCAATATAATATTTTGAAAAAAATATGACATAAAAAAAATGCCTATTTTAACAACTGGTGAAAATTTCAAGTTTCTGCGATTTATACTTTTTGAATTATAACAAATATTTAAAATCGTTTGACCATAAATCGCTATTTTATGCAATTTCGTAAAAATTTAAATTTCAAACGGTCATATAATTTTTCCTCTTAAGTCTGGTAGAATTTTTTTATATATATTTGAAGGTAAGCTTATGGACAATCTAGTGTTAAAATTTTGAACCTTAAGTATAAACAGAAAAAATTTTATGAAATTTTATCTACAAAATAACTTGCAAATTATCGTGATATTGACACATTTTATACAAATATTATTATTTAAATAAAAAAAATTTGAGTGAAACTATCACCGATATTTTCTAGTGAAGATAAGTTAAACTCATTATAAACCTTGTATTAAATTTTCAAATTTTCGGCCAGCCAATTAAATTTTATAGGTGTTTAAAAAAAAAAAACATTTACAAAAATCGAAAATTTAAATTGTCTATAAATAAGTCAAAATATGTCAAAATACTTTGAAAACTTAACCATGTATAGAAAACACCAATATAAAGATTTGATGAAAATTTCAAGTTGTTGCGGTTTTTCGTTTTTGAGTTAGAGCATTTTAAAAAATTGTAGTTTGTAAAAACGTGATTTTGCGTAAAATTTCTCGGTTTTTCGTAATTTTTTTAACATTTTTTTCGATTTTTGCAAAAAGTATTAAAAAAGTTGGATTTTTGACGTGCCCAAGTACTATCTAAATTCACTTTCCTTTCAGAAAAGTTGCTGTATAAGCAAATCGAAGCATTTTTACTGCAAAAAAAGTTGTTAGACACAAAAAAAAAAAAAACACATCATTTTAAAATCAATAGATTCCATCACTCCGTTCAGAATCTAAAATAATATTTAGATTTACATTCTCGACGTAAAATATTTACAAAATATAGTTTCGAAGCCTTTCCGAGAATATTATTTTGGAAACATAATTTGACTGTTGCTATACCTACGCACATGTACACTAAACCGCAAGTACATACTCGTATACCTTGTATAATGTGGCTATACTAGAGCTTAAACACGTGTTCTGCTAACAATATAATATTATCATAACACCATTTAGTGATTTAGAACACGAAAAACTGACATTTAACATGTTTGTTTTCGTTGGTATGCCTGTACATCCCAAGTTTTTTCAACAACGCAGGAGGTTATTACGGCGTAAAAGAATTAATTTCTTCGAATAAAATTATTATAGTTGCGATGAGACGTTTTGATTTTTTTTTTTTTTTATCACAGAATATAGGTGCTGCGTTTCGTCATGAAAATAGTTGAATTCTCGCCACTTCATTAATTTTTAAAACGTTTATATTGCATTCTATTGATCATTTGTAAACAGTAACCATCTTATAAAGGACTATACGTACATAAATATATATAGGAGGTTCTGTCGGTAAATCAAAACGTAGTCAACTAAATAAAGCAATCCATACAGATTTATTAATACAGTATTGTATAGACAACAATCGTGTAACTGTACATACTATGAGTTAGTATATTATAATATTATATTGTCCAGTAAAAACTATTGAGTAAACTCGGTGCGAGTCAATTGTTTCATTTTTATACAATGTTTACGGTCCGATTGCATGTATTGATAAAGGATTATAATATGAATATTAAATTTGGCCATAAACGGCAGAGTAAAAGAGAAAATTACCACGACTTAAATTGAAAATAGTCCGATTTTCGATATCAGTCATCGAATATATATATATATATATATATATATATAATATAATAGCATAATACATAAATATATTTGATGAGTGTGTATTTTCAAACTGCTGTCAGTTAATAAAAAAATGATTGCGATAGGTACCTATGTAATATAGGTATAAATATGTAAACGTAGTTATATATATATTATATATATATATATATATATATTATACATTATATTAACGAACGTGACAATGCCATTGATACATTACAAATAGGTCGCAAGCCGACGACGTGTTAATAGTTTCTAGTTAATATAACACTGCTACGAGTATATTATATACAATATGCATGCACGTGTATACGTAGGTATATCGAATCGGTTGAATCTATTAGAAGCAAGCGTATACATTCTGCACGGGTAGGTGTATTAGACGTAATTGTTATTCACTGCAAGTGATAATATTGCAGATATTATAATATAGATCTCGCTGGAGACCCGTTCATTTTTTATAAATTATATTCAGTATTAGTATGGATCACGGTAGATAACCGCGGCATGGATATTATATTGTTTAGTGTACCGTACATATCAAAAAACTTGTATTTTAGTATTTTATTAATATTTTTATCAATTTCTCGAAATATAAAAATATACTCGTAAAAGTTATGTTATATACTTCGTGTAAAATAATAAAAACCATTGTTTCGGTACCTATTATACGTACCCATAATATTTTCTGAAATAAATATTTTAATTATTAAACAATTGTCCGTGATCGTGAATGATCGAGTTTTGCGTGGATTAACCGAATATACAATAAATTTCTATACACCGTCTTGGTGTATTTATATAAAAAAAATAAAGAGTTACCCATACTTTTACAAATAAAATAAGTATAGGCGTGCATATACATTAAACGTACAGGCAAAATTCTATTAAAATTAATAAATGAATCATTGCTTCTTTTATTTTTTACGCAGGAGGGCTGAATGGGATTAAAATGCACCGGACCCTGAAATCAATCGGCCCCAGACTGTCTCAATGGAATACTTGTCGTTGGGCGGATAATTGGACTGTCCGTTATATAGTCACCGGCATTTTGCAGAGAGGATGAGTGTTTATACAAAAATAGATTACTGATATTTTCATATTAACTAAATTAATTTTTGATTTTGTTTAAAACCCCGATTACAAATTTTAAATTATAAAAAATTTTATTTTGAAGATGTGTTATCTGAACGACAATATTTTTTCAAAATGTTAGCAACTTATTACTTTTTACGTACTACTCTAAATAATATTTATCTGTGTAAAAAAGTCAAAACTGTTTACAATTTCACATAACTGTATTGTTATAAATACCCATAAATTTTTAAGAACCGATTATACTCGATGTACGAACACATATATTTAACTAGTTGTTTGATTCAAATCAAGGAATATGTTTGATTAAATTTAAATTTCCAAAAAAATCATCTAAAATTTTAAAAACAAAAAAAATTTTTTGAAAAAAAAGGGAAAAGTTAATTTCCCTTACAAACGGAACTTTTTAACCATTTATTCTCAATGAATAATTAGTATATAAATTTTTAAACAAACCAATGGTATAATTATTATTTAATATTTCCCAGAAACGAGACCTCTGCAGACAGCAGGAGAAGCCGAACAGCTAATAGTTCATGACTTATGAATATCAGAATATATGCTTTCACGTAGTTTAATTTTTATGTCATTTATATATTTGTTATAAACAAATTTATTTTAGTATTTTCATATCAGGCACTATTTTTATTGCACTATCGGTGCAAATATAAATTCTACTCATTACAACTTACTTTATACTTTTGATTTATAAATTATACTTTTTACTTATGAATTTTAAATTGTCTATCAATTTTACAACAGTCACCAATATTATTTAATACAATTGTATAATAATATTTACTTGGTGCTAAAAAATAATCTAATCTAAAACGACAAATTTCCAGTTATTATTTTCCATATTAAACGAAACAAGTTTATATACATAATTTTCACTCATTGTGAAGACCGTTTGAATTTTTTTTGGTCAAGCAATGTCGGTTAAAATAGACTAAAAATATGTTACTTTTAATAGTACTAATGCTTTCAATTTGGAAAAGGATAATGATTTAATAAAAAAAAAACAATTAATTAATAACGTGATTCGGCCACTAATAAATATATAAAAATGTACTTTACTCACTTCAGGTTTTGTCATAAGTGTCAATAGTCGAAATATATTATTATGTGTTTTTGACAAGTTACGATTTTTATTCCTTAACTCGATTATCCATCGCAAAGGAGAGTTCCTTTTACCTTCATAAATTGTACGTTACACGTTATTATAATTTATAAATAGAGTAGATAAATGGAGCGAGGAATCGAAAGCGTCTGAACCCCGTAAAAATGTTTCAATCGCACCAAACATTTTTATTATTAATTATTATAAATTATTAATTCATTTACACTATTATTAAATATTCACTGCAATGTGGAATGTATTTGGGCGGGGGAAAAAAAATCCCGCTTACGTGTCTGAAACAGTGTACAAATCTAATGTGCATTGACACACGCTATAAGCTGTTATAACTTATAACAGCCAGTAATTGATGTATTTATTAATCAAATTAAAAACATTATGAAAATTACGAAAATAATGTAAATCATGCCCATAAGCAAGTTGTCGAATAAGATAAGACTACGATTTAAACTGCGGTCGATAATTATTATTTCTAGTTCTGATACAGCGGTAGTCTATATGTCACACAACTGCAGGACTATACTGAGCATACGTTAATGTATTATTGCACGGCACAAAACACTGGCCAGTTATTACACTAATTTATGTGTGTATCTTAAAACATTGTATCCCATAATGTCTTATTAATGTGCGCGTGTGCAATATCATTTCATTTAAATAGTTGCAGTAAATAGTAGAGGTGGGTCGAACTGTTCGAAGTTCGAAAACCGAACCAAGTTCTAAAAAAACCGAACCGAACCGAACTCGAACAAAAAAGTTCGAAAATCAAAATAGTTCGAAAATTAAAATAGTTCGAACTCAAAAAATTCTAACATTTCAAACGTTTTGAATTAAACATGTTCCCGGTGTTTATTGTTGTTTATTTTATTTTGTCTATTATTGTTTATATAGTTATATAGTATATACTATATTCTATACCTAATCAATATTAATTATTATTCTTATTATACAATGTATAAAAATTTTAAATATTACAAAAGTAAAATTATAACCACGATATCGTCCGGGCATTGATTATTAAATATTAATTATTATTTATTTCACACACTGCAGCGATGGAGGTAAAATTCTTTTGTCTTGGCGGTTGTGTCCGGCTTCATTTTGCCGTTACCGACACCACCATCGTTATCGCTGCAGTGCGTGGCAACCTTATACTATTGAATTATTTTTAGACTTGGATAATTATTTTGGTTTTGTTGTTTTGTACTATTTATAATTTAATAATTTATACAATCGAAGTTCGTATAACAGCATCATGCTGAACGATAATAAAAGCTAATATTAATCTATAGATTAATGTTTATTTTTATTGATTATAGACTACAGTTATTCATAAAATTAAAATATCTTTATTATTATTATTATTTATTTAACATCATTTTAATATCATTTTTTTAACACTGGTCGTTATTCCTACACTCCTACTACTATTACTTACTCATTAATCGTTTATTTTCAAATAATAGTTATCAGTGTTATTGGTACTATTAGTGACTGGTGCGTTATATCGTACACTTACAACTATAAAGTATAAATATAAAGCTTCCATTTGCCATTTAATTCAAAAGTACATTTTGGGTTCAGTTTTCTAATGATTAATGAAATATGATAGATATATGGTGCCGGTGTGGTTTGATGTTGAATAAAATGCTCGGTTCGAGTTCAGTTCGACATACTAAGGTTCGGTTCGAGTTCGGTTCGATATACGATTAAAAAGTTCGGTTCGAGTTCGGTTCGAGGCCATATTTTTGAGTTCGACCCACCTCTAGTAAATAGTAATATAGTATTATTATAGGTACATTGTGTGGTACACTGGTACACAAATAAAATATAGAAACAGTAGAATATTTAACTGTGCACGGCGTGAAAACCTGTTGAGTGTTGACCGTATAATACGTATTCATGCGTATATTATGATAAATAAATAATTGGATAATGGACATATGATAATTGAATTGTATATTGTTAGCATCATTAATGTTTTAACTAATAAAATTGTGATATTTTCGTCGCAACAGATCGACCGTTGTTAAATATTAGTGGTATTATAATATGTAGTGTATATGTAATAAGTATGTAGTATAATATAGTAATGTGTAGACGTGTAGTTATAAACGGAGAATATTTTAATAGTCATTGCCGTTTTTAAGCCTAAACAAGAATGCCGATCATTTCATTCAACTACCGATATCAGATATATTATTGATAATATACGTAGATGACAACCACTTTCGACTGATTTCATTTTACATATATGCTTACATAAGTTTGTATAACAAATTATTACCGTGTTATTTTTCTAGTTTTCTACACTCCGCAGTCCGCGTCGCAATTAGTCATCTACTCATTTATCATCTTTCACTGCTGTGCATGTGAACGTGTGATCCATCACAGTCGAAACAGATAATACACATCGCGAGTGATCCGACGTATTATACCTAATACATGAATGGTTTATGTAATTATTATAGTGTTATCACCTGAACTATTTTGATTTTATTGGATATATAGACCGCGAGTAACATTTAAGACTTTATTATTTATTTATTTTTTTTCATTTATATAATTTCACTGACAATAATATAATAAATAAAATATAAGACTATATTGTTATAATAGAGCTGCAGAGAATAAAAAAACCAAATTTAAAGCATACGATACTTTCATAGGCTTATAACAATCCGTTATTAAATCTGAGTACATAATATATTGTAACGCGTATACCGTGCAACAGGTTTAAATGATTGTGTCATTGTAATTTTTCTTGTTAAAATTGTTTTGCAAAATGCAAGAATATGTATCTGGACGTAAAGATGCACAGAAATCTATACTTACATGCGTTATATTATAATATACTTTGTAACCCGATTATTTTTGAAACATGTAGATGAAGGTAATAAAGTTCAACAGATGAGACTGTAATATATAATATATATACAGATGTAAAATAAATCTATATTAGACATACGTTCGTTCGTTCGTGTATACGCGTATTCTATTATCTAACTTAATTAACCGAAATAAAATCATAGTTATTAGTGTTATTACATGATAATATAATATATATTGTATAATATAATATTATATATTATCATCATAATGTTTAAGTCCGTAAAGTAAAATAAATCGGCGACCACGTATCTAACTAAATACGTATACCTAGTATTGGCAGTACAGGAAAAACAAACGCTACATAAGCTCAAAAAGAATATTCTCTAACAAACGAATCGGTGTAGATATTATCTTAACATATATATATATATATATATATATTTACATAATACATATAATATAATACCTATATATACTCAGCTCGCAGGAAACGGAGAACGAACAATAATAGCATACTAATGTATAAAAGTGCATATGATATGTATCAATTAATTATTCATCAACGACGACGCACTATATCTATAGCCACTTTGTCGAAATATGATAAATAATATAATGTCAACTCACTCGTATGAAATATATAACATTCGAACGGTATTTTATACACAATACATACATATTATGTATTTATGTATAATAGGTACAGTAAAATCCTTGTACAACGGGCAATGGCAGGAATGTAAATGATATGAGGCGTACTGATAGATAATATTATGTTGTGAAACGTTCAAATATGGTTTCTGACGATTTTTTTATGAGAAAAAAAAAACTTCCGTTAAACAGACGTTATACTGCCGTCGGGACATATCCTGCGGAGTGTACGAGCCACGTCTTGCTGTTTTTGAAGCAACATCGATGGGATTTCTTCCGTGATACATATTTTTTATAAGTATACCTACATATAAATGGCAAACTTATTTCAGTCAACGCCATCGACCATAAAATGGGTGCTGTCACTCGACTAGATGCTCAAGTATATTGGGACTGGTATAATGAGAAAAGGAAAAAATAGGGGGACCCTTGTTCCCCTAACGCTATTATTTCTATTTGATAAACGCACTCTTCTATACTGTTGAACTGTGTTCTTTTATACCGGAGGGGAACATTTAATGAACTAAAAATTATATACATTTAAAAAACACAATACAGTCCAGCAAAATTTCACAAACTTGACGTAGGTACTCCACTGGGCTTAAGTAGTCGGATTAGTTTCTTCTATACATATACTACATGATGATATACATATCTATGAACCTTATTCAGTATTCTATATGTATAGTTCTACATGCAATAGAGCCAATTGGAACAACGCAGAATGTGTATTATTATTTATAACTTTATAAGCAACAAAATATTTTTTCGTATCTTATTGACGGTATCAATATGCATGTACAGTCAAGTTTGCATAATACTCAATACTATTACTTTATATAATAATATTCATTGATTTATAGTACGTTCATATTGATAAACACTAATTTATCTTTATAATCATTATTTGTTGTACAAATTTTCAATTAAAAAAAAAAAAAGTTATTTGATTTTAATTTCAACATAACAGTAATTATAAAGAGAAATAAGAAAACAACTCGAACATAACGAAAACTGATAAGTTTTTTTAAAGCGACACAGTAAAATTAGGGGTAGATTCAGACTTCAGAATAAGTCGGTAAAGAGGTGGACGGAGATATTATTAATCGTTTGAGGATAAATCGTTATTTTATGCAATTTTGTATTAAATTAAAATTTCAAACAGTCATATACATTTTTCCTTTAAGTCTGGTAGAAATTTTTTCACCGTTATATGAAGAGTAACTTATGGATGAACTTGTATTAATATTTTAAACCTTAAGTATAAATGCAAACAATTTTATGAATAAAATAACTTACAAATTAACATATTTTATTTAAATTTTAACTTTACGGGCTTATAAAAAAATGTGTGTTGAACGATTTCTAATTTTTTTTGGTTGCAATAAGCTTAATTTATAATAAATCTTATGTTAAATTTTCAAGAGTTTTTGGACAGCTAAATTCTTTTAATTGAAAATTTAAATTGTCTACAAATAGGTAAAAAAATGTCAAAATACCTTGAAAACTTAACTATGTATAGAAAACGCCAATATAAACATTTGGTGAAAATGTCAAGTATTTGCGGTTTTTTGCTTTTGAGTTCTATCATTTTAAAACGTGGTTTTACCGTTTTTTTCTATGCGTTTTAAAGGTATTGAAAAAGTTTTATTTTTGGCTTACCCAAGTACCATATACATTCATTTTCCTTTCAGAAAAGTTTCTGTATGAGAAAATCGAAGAATTTTTACCGCCCCAAAACGTGATGACAGACAGAAAAATAAAAAATTTAAAAAAATACACTTCATTGTAAAACCAATAGATTCCATCACTCCATTCAGAATCTAAAATCAAGATTTTATACATTGTACTGTTGAGAAATAAAATATCCCTCAAAATTAAATTAAATTTATTATTTTACTACTTTATTTACTTTATTTTTAGTGCTTTATTATTTTTTCCCGTCAAGTGAATCGATAATGCCGAAAGTTAGGCCAAATATTTAATACCTAATCATAAAATTAATGAATATTATATTATTTGACTCCGTGTTCTAATTAGTATTATGATTTATGACTGGCAAGTAAAGTAATTTATCACAAACCTAGTAAAATGAGTAAACAAATACGATGTTTTTTTTTTAAAAAAAAATATGTTCCGGATGGAAATTCATGGCTTCAGCTACTCCTTTAGGATCGAAACTGAGCGCAATATTCTTTGATTTTAGAAATACATTTTTGAGCTTCGTGTCAACTTAATATTTAATAGATACGAAATTATTTTCCGTAACTCAGTGAAATGACTGGAAAAAATGCAGCTAGGACTAAGCCGCCTAAACCTTATTTGTAAGTAATTGATTTACAATAACATGCAAATAGTACATTATTTTCCGATGTTACCGTACTATAATAATAACTATAATAATATAACGGCGATTCGATGGTAACGTTAGACCTGTTTAGAAATCCGGTGGCCGTATGTTTAAAAACTCAAATGACATTACCGTGCGTATAATACTTATACGATTACCGACTTCATGCACCGTTTACTCTTTCACGTTCTCGTAAGTGTAACTCGGTACAAGTTAAAAGACCCGTATGTATTTGACGTACCTATATATAAATATACGTGCTGTCACATGATTATAATAATGCATTATACTTAACTGTATTACAATTACTTTTCACTTGCAGACTGCTGTAATTATAACGTTTTAGCCGAAACGACCGAAAAAAAAAAAAAAAAAAATTAGTCAAAAAGCGTGAAAGTCCTGGTTGCGGTGTTACGACTATGCAGTTTAACAAACTGCAATCAGCAATCTGTCGTATTTTACCACCTAGTCAATGTATCATAACAATACCGATTAAAAATAACTGTTTATCGATTCACTCTACAATAAAGTGTATACGTTTTATCGCAATGTACCTATACGAATCGAGATATATTCAACATTAACCGCGTGTTAGATTCGTAATAAATAATGTATATAATACCAATACCTGCACGCCGATAAAAAAAAAAAAACGGAAATGGCCGCGGAAAAAGAACAGTAATAATGAAAAAATATTCGTCGTCAAAGTTATCTGCCCATAAATGTTTTGTGACTTACAAAATGACTGCGTAATCGTAGCGATTTTATTACAAGTTCGTTACACATAACGTTATATTATTTTTAATAATACTTAAACGCCATTACGGCGACGCGCACGTATGCCTGAAAATAGAACTATGTATACTGAATAGTTCCAAACGCGCGTAGCATATACAAACAATATTATCACACAGTAAACAAAAAATGTAATTTAATAATTATTAATAATTATAATAAAACTCCATTGTACGTCGAGGTACTATTATACATAATCGTTACGATATAATAATCATTATGTGTGTGTGCGTGTGCTTAGTACTCGTGTATGTTCAAGGTACAACACAAACGTACTTATTACAAGTATAAATAGTAAAATAATAATACGTACCTATTAGGTACCTGTATCGGCTGATTTTTTTTTTCCGCAAAGCTTATACTATATAAGTCTACATTATGCCTACGCGTTTTGAAGATGAAAAATTAATCGTCTTGTGGATTCGATCGATCGTGTCTCCGCGAAAACACTAAGTACATATAAATATTGTCCGAGTATGATACACAACTGCACTCAACGCAGTTTGTATTTTATTATTTTGATTTCACGTGGTTTACGACGATGCAATTGTTGCGATAATTATTAAATACACTGCAGTAACTACGTGATGTTCACGGATCGCACAACTCGAATATTTAATTATAATGTTGCAGTACCTATATAGTCGTCGTCGGGCTAAGAAAGTTTTTTTATAATACCTACGCGTGGTGCAGTCTATATCTACTACTACCGTTCACAACCTTCGTCGTTGCTAATTAGTAATATTATTGGAATTTATTACCGGTATATTATGAATTGACCAGAGAAATAATAATCGACGTATATATATTATAAAAGGTTAGAGGCTCGTTCATAATATACCGTGGAAATAATGAAATATATAATCAAGCGGTGAGATAAATAATAATTATTGTCTATTAACCATGTATAACTTATAGGTATCTATATAACGTAATAGCTGGCACGCGTAATAACGTATTTTATGCGTTTGATTCTTCAAGTTTTCATATTTCTATTTCGTACCGTCGTGTTGATATATTTTCATATATTCGGATGGATTTATGTTTGCTCAAGTCTCAAGTAATTACAAAATAGTCGCGTTTCGAATATGTTAAAAGTATTATGTTATAAGAGGTTTTTAAATTGTGATATTTAACCGCAGATAATGTTCACACACATTTACTGGATAGTGGACATGTGCAGTTTGTGTTACTGAGAAAATTACTTTTACATAATTTGAAGATGTTATTATAATTTACTGCTTACTTCATTTGTTTTACTAAGTTAAAATCGAAAATTGAACTAAAAATTAATTAAAGGTCCACGCAAGCCCATGCAAGTATGAAAAGTTTTGATGAATTTGAGAGAATTGGCCGACATTTCGTGCGGTATCTCAAGTGTTAAACCAAATATATACCTACATCTAATCATAAAATGTGTTAACTTAATTTGCTAATAAATTCAGTCTACTCATATCAACTTTGAAATTTTAAATACTTGCAAACAAACTATCGTTATGGATGTACCTACGCCTCATGCTTCGGTGAAATATTATATTACATTAAACAACGCATACGTTGCACTTTTGTAATGTGCAGTCGTTTATATTACGGTACAACGCAGTGAAAGCATGTGTTTATTGGTTATAGAAATGATTTTTAAAAATAATCGCAGTCGACGAAAAATTCAAGACCGTTAATTTTCGATTTATCCTCCGTTTCTTCGTATATATTATAACCTATATACGTAACAACGTAGCCCACGGACGTGACAACGGATATGAAGTGAAGTATATACCTATATAAAAAAAAAAAAAATACAGACGCCAAAAACCCACCTGAACCCGCGTGAAAACGCGTAGTAATTTATGCAAGCAAATCCTTTTTATAATTATTTCATTTTTCGATTCTGTCGTCGTTTGCTAATTAATATTTAAAAACGTCTCGATGCGTGCAATGGATGTACGCTACCTTCTTGGCGGAAGGATTGTAAATATATATATATAACTAAATTACTATAATAATTATTATTATTTAACTATATTATTCATACTTGTCCTGTGCAAGGTCCTTTTCCCTGCAATTTCCCCACCATTTCGGAAATATGTACAAAACATTTTTACTATTATTATTTTTATAAAGTATTTATAAAGTACTAACAGGTCAACGGGTCAACTCGACAGCTAATGTTATTATTTTATATTAACGTATGTATACTTCTTGAACATGTGTATGATATTATGTATATACACGCGAGCTATATAGCTGGTGTATGAATTTTTTGTTTATTCATGCATCAATATTGACGGACGTACGTATGTACATTATTATTATTGTTTGGTAAAAAGATTAATAAACTAGCGACGCTGATGGTATGTACGTACCGGTACAACAGTTAGTGTTTATGGAATATAAATATTATCTATTTATTTTTTTACGCACGAAAATACCGAAGAGTTTAATAATTATCGTATTATTGAAAACGGCGGAGACGACGACGCGCATATAGAGTGCGACGTTAAATGCATATTAACGGCCATTAATAAAATATTTCGTTTGTGGCCGACTCGATATTTATGCAAGTATACAGCGTTATAATATATTCATACGATGTGTACATAATATTTGTAGTGTATATGCGTGCAATAATAACGTCAGAATTAATTTACCCGGTAACAGCTCTTCAACAATAGGTACCCAAAAAATGTCAAATTGAGAATAAATTATTGACGTGCAGTTTTTGCTGTAGAAACGGTTTTATGCAGCGTACAACAATTGCGAATGCTGGTCTATTTTAAAAAAATACTCCGTCTTAACGTAGAATATAATTTCATTGTCCATCTAAATTATACATTATGATCACAATCGTATCATATAGGTATATATATATAGCTTTGAGGGCGCACACGTAAATACTACCTATTTTAGGACAATGTCAGCTCATCATGTTTGGTTGTTTTTGTCCATCTATAAAATGTGAAGAATACGAATTGTAGCATTCATGTTTAGTTTAAAATCTAAACCCATAAAAGCTAAAAGCATCATGAAATTTAAAGTAAAGAATATATGGTTGTATAAGACTTATGAGTTTTGTAGTATAACGAAGTTGCCGGATCATAGCTGGTACGAATTTCAGTTTTAAGTTTTTTAAACATAATATAACATCTTCGTCAGGGGCGATATTCTACAAACAATACACGTTACGCTCTCGAAAATATTCTTCTCTTTAAATTTCATGATACGGGTTTAAATATACTCTAAATCAGCGGTTCTCAACTTGGGGTACGCGTACCCCTAGTCCCTAGGGGTACGTGGCATGATCAAGGGGTACGCGAAAAAAAAATTGAGTAATGGCGGAAAAAGTGAAATTTAATGTAACTGAAATAGTTTTCTATTAACGAAATATTCAATAATTTAAAAGAAATCTATTATCGCGTTTTTGGTTGATGTATTAGAAGAATATCCTGAGCTATCATGCAAAGCATTCAATGTTCTACTGCCATTCACAAGCACTGTATTGGTGGAAAGGGCCTTCTCTACGTACACGTTCATAAAAAATATGTATCGTAATAAACTGTCAGTGAGTTCAGACTTACGGGTTTATTTATCAAGTGCGGAGCCAGATTTCTAAAAATTTAGTTCAAGCAAATAAGCTCAAGGATCACATTAAAATAAAATTGTTTAGATGATATTATTATTTATGTATAGTATATATATTGTTTGACGCGAGCTAATTAAAATAAATAAATATTTCTAAATTTTCCTTAAAAATTATTATTATTATTATTATTATTTTCCATTATTTATATTCAAAATTGATATTTGGGATACGTAAAATTAGCAGTGAGTGGTAAAGGGGTACGTGAATGAAAAAACGTTGAGAACCATTGCTCTAAATGAATGTCAAGGAATTCAGACGTACGGACACGGGTATAAGACGGCCAAACATGAGCTACGTATAAGAGCGAAATAAAAACGCGTTTACAAGGAGTAAAGTAGTTCGGATTGCTTTTTATTGTAATGGTGTAAGCTCGGGAGAATGCGAACTTTTTTTCGATCGAATTTCGATTTTACAATGTAATGTGGAAACGCACTATAGGCGCGTACGAAAATGTTCAAAGTATTGTACGCCTACCACCCGCGCGCGTTCCTCCATAACAATACATCATATTCGAACTTAAGGATTTTTCTATATATACTATACACATCGACAAAATGTTTTGCCGGTGAACTGCTGCTGCTTCTGTACGAGACATTTTTAAGTTTTACGCCTTTTTTATTATTATAGCACTGTACCGTAATATACGATAAAATTCCTTTTCGTCAAACGTCTATATAATCTAGACTAGTATACAGTATACCAACGGTTCCCAAACTTTTACAATCACGAAACCCTTAAAAAATAGTTTATGTTTCCCGGAACCCTAATGTCTTTTCAACTCTAATTTTTCTTAAAAAAAAAAAAAAAAACCATTACTCTAAAAAATGTCGTTAATGATACTGTTAATGATTACTCTTTATTAAAATTAGTTCAAAGCACAACTCTTAATTGTAAAAAATTTTAAATAATATAAACTAAGTTTTTCAATAATCACATAAATCTGGCGGAACCCTTGGCATTGTCCCGCGGAACCTTAGGTTCCTACTTTCGTAGGTTTCCACTTTGGCAAACGCTGCAGTATACTACCGCACATAATACGCATGGCGTGTGTTGGTTTTGGTATATAAGGGCGCGACCCTCGGCTGAAGACGCATCAACTGCAATAATATTGCAGACTGCGCATCGTCGTGCAAAGTTTAATCCATAAATCTTTTAGCGTGTTACCGCGATGTGTATATAAATTATCATGCGGTTAACACACACACACACACACACACACACACATATATATATATATATATATATATATATATATATATATAATAAACGTTGGCCTGTATTATAATGTATATTATGTACACGAAAATCGATTCATGTACTATTGTACTGTACTATATACCAAATATCAATACACGCGTATATTTATTATATGCGTGCAGTGCGTATAAAGCATAATATGTATATGTTGTAAATTATATATGTTATGTCGAAACGCTCCTACGGACGGGCTCGATAAACAGCTGCGTGAGGGGAGAGCGTTCTCAAAGTTTGTGCGATTTTTCAACCTAACTACCTACACCACCCTTGAAACAATACGACATTATTATTATTATTATACGAAAACGTTTCGAAAAATAATAAATCTACAACCACTGTGCGACTGGTGCTTATAACGACAGAACATTATAGGTTGTATTGTCATTGATTTAATTTTGCGATATAATAGTGTCGTGAACGATACGATTTCTTTTGGTTATTTCGACTTTTTTTTCATTTATTAGGTAGGTATACACACAAGTGTAAATAGTGTAATGCGTGCGTGTGTGTGTGTGTGTGTGTGTGTATGTGTGTGTGTGTGCGTGTGTGTGTGTATGTGTGTATAATCTATAACAACAATAATAATACGAACTACGCACGCGATCAACACACATCGTATAATAAATAATAATATATAACTATAATATTATAATAGGTACACATCGCGCAGCGTATATTCGTTTGACCGAATAGATCGATATAGACGCGATATCGTCGGTGGTCGATTAGGAAAGTATAATATCGTAGACGATACAACAAACACAACAATGATATTAATAATAATACGCGAACCAATATAGTCGCACGCAGTGACAATGCGGATAATATTATTATTAATTCGTTAATTCGGTGACTTCTACGCGGCAATAATAATAGGTGCACGTATACCATGCAGCTATACACAACATAATATGCCTGTACTTGCGGTCACTCTGGAAACATAATTCGGTGTCTAATATACAGACTATACAACCACGTGGTTTGTATTCGAATATTATTATTGTGCTCCGCCGTTTTCGGCGCTATCAGTTTATACATAATATAATCGCTGGTAGAACATAAATTACGTTTAAATAGCCGATCGGCGACCGCAACGTGAAAGAAAATACAGGAAACACCGGAAAAGGGCCGCGTTTTGTGCGGAAACGATCCCAACCTTGTGCAACACCACTTCGCACACAACCTGTTGAATGTTTATTATTATTATTATTATTATTATTATTGTATGCTATAATAATTACATAGAACGTGATATTTCGTTTATTTATATTCTAGCCAGGTATTTTACTATATATTAAATATATAGGCGTACAGGAATTTATGTCAGTCGATCGATAATCCAAAATATAGACTATTATATAATATATATATTACGCTACACGTGCGGTATATTGAGTACACACATAGGGGGCGAGCATAGAACGACTTCACTGGGGGTGCATAACACTTGAACATATTATCAATTATGAGAGTAATATTTCTAATTAGCAGCTATAGAAAATAAAAAATATCTTTTCCAATTTTTTTTCTCCGTTTATTCGGAAAACTGTTGAAAAATTCAAAAACTAACCTTCACTGACCACTCCCCCGAATATTATTTAGACTCCATTATTTATTAAAAACTTACAACTTTACACGGTAAGTAGATAAACACGTCACGCGATGGTATATACGATAATCGAAATGCAAAATATCCTATAGGTTAGTAACTTTCCTATAATAAATAAGAAGTTCTATGTACAGAGCATATAGTTTTTGAGAGGAGCTAAAAGAAAATCCGGTATTTTTATACTTTTTACCACGAGGTAAGCACACGAAATATTACAAGCCCGAATAGTCAACACACACACACACACACATATATATATATTTATTATATATATTAGGTAAGTATATGAGCACTACATCGGAGAGCGTTCTTGCAAATAAGTCATACCTTTAAACATGTCGTCATCATCGGCGAGATTATTTGATGTATACAATTCTTATGGATCTTTAGGGTATGATATGTGTATTAGGATGGTCCTTACTTATGAGAGAAGAAAAAAAAAAAAATTTTTTATGCAGGACTCTCCCATTTTTTAAGTGTTATAAGAA
This sequence comes from Chaitophorus viminalis, assembly GCA_025469195.1. Taxonomy (NCBI): domain Eukaryota; kingdom Metazoa; phylum Arthropoda; class Insecta; order Hemiptera; family Aphididae; genus Chaitophorus; species Chaitophorus viminalis. The sequence goes on from JAIPRK010000330.1 coordinate 80,759, forward strand.
AATAATTTGTGGTAAATTTGGTTATGATGACTTACATCCTTCCCGTGCCGCAAGAGGGATGAAAAATTATCAAAGAGGGTAGTTTTAAGGTTTTTCTAATTTAACTCATAAAATATAGACCCTTTTGTAAAAATGTATAGAACATTTATTATAGCATTAATTACTGTCTATAAAAAAGTACGAATTAACATTTCTTGTAAATCTAGTATTTTTGCACAAAAATAGCAAAATACAAATTATTTAATTTATTAGCTAAAATTGATTTTATTAATGTTATTTCAATATATTTGTTAATTATTAAAATAAACAATTAAATATATTAAATAAATGTATGTAACATTTAATTTTCTAAAAAAAAGGTTATTTGTTAGTTTTATTTGATCGATCAGTTCAATGTTATACTTGGATTTATGAAATCGTAAGATAAAAATAAACAAAATGTGTATACTGTTTTTTTCGTCGATATTATTATAATATAATATATAGGATATAGCTATTAGCTGTTATTATTTGTACCACTACAATCGGGGTTTGGCAAGACATTTTTGACAGTTCGTAAAGTGAACAATCGTTGTTCGTGTATTTACGCAAATATAGTGTAACAATTTACAATTATCATGTTTGGCATTGCTGCAAGGGTGAAGGTTTGAGAAATGACAATATACTGATATGTACAACTAAAGTTATTATATTCAAACACTTTAGGAACTCGCGCGCCCTATAACCGTCTCACTGCAGAATACGCCCCATGCATGCCATTAAATTATGTTTTTTTTTTGTGGAAACGCGTGTACTTCGTGTTAATAGCTAAATCGATATCCACCTATATATGGCTATATCTATGCAGTTATCTAGATCACTTTAAATGAGATGGGTTTAAAATTATATGTGTATGGGGAGATAATTTTGCAAAAAATATTATTTTCATATTTAATATAAATTCAGGGATCACAATAATAATAGTAATAATAAATGTTCAACAAATATTTAATAGTAAAAACGTAAATACGATTCATCAGTTCAGTTGTATGGATTAGAATAAATATATGACACAAAGCTGTGGTTTCTAAAAAATATAATAAAACGCCGCCGTCTGTCCAAATGAATGATTGAAAACGAATTATATCGATAGAATGCAAACATTTTTGGGCGATTCATTCAACTTGGCTAACTTCTATACTTCAAAACGTAAAATTTGAAATGACTATATAATATAATTATAATACTTGCATTCAAACGGTTTTAGATAAACACTATGTAATCATTAGTGTACCAGAACAGAAAAATTATTAAGGTCAAATGAAAAAAAAAAAAAAAAACATTCCCACTCTGTATGTTTTTTCTCTGTCGTGTTACAAAATGTGCGTAATTATACGATATTCAATACAATTGATACTATATGTTTAGGAGAACAAAGACTGTTACAGCGTTATGTCACCGAAAAAAGCTTTTAACATTCGAAACCAATCTAACGTACTTATACGAACGTTTCGACGGGCGTATGCGGTGTGACGCGCAAATCTCCGTAACACAACTAATAGTCAACTATAATAATAATATATGTTATATTACTATGACTGCCTCTGCACCGAAAATCGTTGCACTTGATCAATGAACACATTATAATTATCAATATTATTTAACTTTTTTTCGGTTTCCTGACAAATTTCCCACTGAAAGAGCCAACAACCGTAGTTACTGCTGTTCAATATAGGGCAAAAGCATATGAAAAAAGAAAAACACGTGAAGTGTATCATCAAAGAGACGTCGAAACAAGTATTACTACGTTTATTCAATATCATTTTTATAATCGCGATACACATAAACTTACCGGCGCAATAATTTAGCGCGATACCGCAGCAGTCTTACTCTAAAAAACTTATCGGTAATGTTAGGTATTGTAGGTCAGTGGCGGATTTGAGGGGGGGCAACGTGGCGATTACCCCCCCCTCCTTGAGTTTTTTTTTTTACTTGAACTATATATTATATTCATTAATCAAAGAATATGAAATTCATAAGTCATAAATATATTAACTTCAAGCTTAATAAATGATACAAAAAAGGTTATTTTTTTGAATATCTTATCAATTAAAATTATTTGATTATCAATACAAATTATCAAATTTAAATAACAAGATAATGTTCTAGACATATTGGTTATGTAACCACAATTTGTGTAGACAACAATGGTTAGAAAAGATTTTTAGGCTTTTTCTACTTTTAGATAATTTAAAAATTATTTTGTCAAATCATTTAAAGATGTATACAGAAAACTGTTGAGACTGGGGTTGTTAGAAACTAAATTTTGAAAACTTTTATCCCTAAATGTAAATGTGAAGTATATTATAACAAATTTGGAGCTCCCTCGTCTCTACCTCCGGAAATGTGTTTTCAGTTACGTCCTTGTTATACTTTGTTCGGCAAGAGAGCGTGCATATTGGCCGGTCTAATAATTATTTTTATATAATTAAACAAATGTTGGTCACCAGCAACTATATAGGTACAACATACATATACAGAGTGATTTTTTAAGAAAGCTCACACTCTTTTTTGACCATAAAAATGCTTAGGTTTGAATTTTTTTTTTCAACTTCAAGTTTTATCCTAAAAACTACGTTTTTCACTATTTTTTTTTTTTTATATGCCTACCCAAGTATGTTTTGTAGCTATACATACTTAGTTTTTTCAAATGGGAATCTCACATTTTTTACGCAAAATAATGTTCAGTTAATTTTTACAGAACTTTCGATGTAACGTAGTCAAATTTTGGACAATTATTTACGGAATCATTCAAATTTAAAATTGTGAATGAAGGTGCTAAATCAATTAGGTATCTTATAATTAGCTTTACTTATGTAGCGTCAACATCATGCAGATAGAAAATATTGTGGAACGTGGTAAGTGCGTACTAGTATACTATATGTATATAATATTATATAAGTAATATTGACAAATACCGCTCAAAGGTCAGTTTTTGCAGATAACAGATAACTGTCGCATTATCCGATTCAGCGTATACGTATTGGTATGACATTACAACGTATTAATTAATAATTAATATTATAAGTACATGTTAATTGTTATCATCACACAATAATTAGTGTTTATATTAAATTCGCAATCTCAAATCAGCAGCAAATAGCGCTACAAATTACATCATAATGTTACGAACTACAAGAATACTTCCTTAATACTTAAATTAAAATAGTTCAAAAACTACTAGTTTGAATTTTGATTTTAGTACATCAAAATACACAGAAAAATAATCCCAATGGTATACCGTAGCGAAAAAGGGTAAGTATTCCAATTTGAAAAACAAGTTTGTATCGCCATATTTAGAGGGGTATATAAAAAAACACCAGGCAACATGGTTTTTGTGGTAACTATTGAAGATTTTAAAAAAAATCCAAATTTTAGTATTTTTAAGACCAAAATAGGGGGTGAGCTTGCTTAACAAATCACGCTGTATACGGTCGGTGTGTATCCATAGGCGGATATTTGGTCACATTCGTGGGGGGGGGCTTGATAGTTTTGTCTTATCCATTAGCGTATAAACACTAAACAGACATTTATATTTTATACTTTATAGACGCTTTAACTTACTTTCAAGTGGTAGTGGCTACTCTTACTGTAATATAGCTGATGCACTAAATATATACATAGGTAATAGGAACACAAAAAATTAATTATTGGTAGCTACTAATTTTTATTTTTATTTTAATTGTATAAACCTATTGCGTTGTGCAAATATATTAATAGTGAGTATTCCAGACCATTTTCTTATTCCATCAAAATAAAATAAGAATTATAAAATATCAAATATGAAAATATACAATTTATTTTTACATCTGGGCGTCTGATGTGCGCTTAATTACGTTCTAAGGGGGCTTGATTATATTCTGCCCCCCAAGTCCCTCCCAATATCCGCCTATGTGTGTATCGTGGTTTGTATATTTTACCAATACGTGTATGTCCAAGACTATATCGTATACTTATACATTACAACGTGTTCGTCCATCCATACGCGTGCATGTTGCATTCCTAACGGAATTTCCACGGCAAATTCAAACGGCTTCACGTCGTGGTTGTAATATTGACACAAAGATAATTACGAGCAGCTGCCCGTCATTTCTGCAGGTTTTCTCGGGTATGCGAGGTTTCAAGCCGGTCATTTTAAAATTTCACCTGCAGGTCATATACAATACATATACTTACAATTGATATACCTACTTAACTGTACATTTAACTCTCCTAGCGGCTTTCAATTTTTTCTTACTTATACTTATATGCAGTGGTGTTCAAATTGATCAATTTTGTAAAGAGTATACTATACGCCAACGCGTTTCTCAATATTATAGTCTCTTTTATGGCTAATACGGTGATAATATTAACGAAAAAATGTAAATAATAAATTGATTATACAAAGAAAAAAATATTATTCATTACAAAAATATGAATATACGTAATATACCATATATCCAAGAATCTTCAAAGTAATGCTGCGAGTATCCATGTGGGAACACTAAACACTACTGATCATATGCGTGCGATGGGTAAATATACGTTCGGCGACGCCGAGCTCCTACACCGTATATATAGCACCTATATGTCCAGACAACTCGATTCGCATATAATTTGAAAAAATAACGATAACGGTTTACCGCCGGTCAAATCGCAAATGTCACATAATATTTTATCAACGTAAGGGAAAGGAACAAAAAACCCACACAAGGCCTGCGGCCTCACCGCAAGTATATCGTTTTCAGCAATGCGGATCGGAATCACAATAATATTATATCTATTGTACATATACATATATAGTTATGCTATACTATTATTATTACGCGACTTTCCACGATCCGACGAGAAACCCTGCGACAGAATACGTACGTCGTGGTATTATGTTTAAATACTACACACATATTATTTGTTGTCTAATAATAATAATAATAATAATATAGATTAGACTTACTGTATCGAGTTACTTGTGCTGCCGGTTATCCAATTGTACCTCAAAACAGTATACCGGCCAATATTGTCGTCAGTATACGAGCTACAATAAAATTATAGCTACCTGGTGCAGTGCTAGACATACACACGTGCACATATTAAGGCCGTATCTAAGGGATATGGTTCAGGAACGGTGTTCGTCAATTGCGCTAATTTTGGGACACTATACCTGTAAAATATACCTCAATTGCGCCGTAAAAGAAAATGATTAAAGAAAATATTACAATATTAAGTTTATATAAATATAGTGTAATTTATATAGTTAATAATTAAAATAAATTAAAATAATTAGGTACTTAATAAAAATTATTGATACTGTTATTGTAACTTGTATAAGTTTTATTTTCTAAAATAGAAAAAACAAAAAACAAATAGAAGAATATAGATATAGATTTTCATTTAATTATTTTATTGAGCTTTTTTGTAGTAATAGTTTATCCTTTTTACAAATTCAAACATATCTTGATTTCCATTTCTGTCTGTTGGTTGTAAAATCAATGATAATATAGTTTTATACACATTTAAATATTATACGTAGCAATCGATTGGCGCAATTGACATCTTACTACAATTTATGACATTAGATTATCGATCAGCGCAGTTGATGAATATCTTTTTCCTATCCCATATTTTTTCTTTCTTTACCTACGATTTTCCGTGCAATTGATATATGTCCTTCAGGAAGAAGCAATGGGACTTGCAGGTTCCTCTTAACTTTCTCCCATGGAGTTTAAAAAGCGTACCCCAATATAGCATTACTCCAAACATTTAACATTTCTTAGTTCTAAAATGATTTTTTTTTTAAAAAATAACTGTTTTATTTTATGGGTAAAAATAAGCTGTTATAATAGAGTCCGGTCAACCGTAGTCCGTAGCTGATAGTTCCGATGAACAGTAGACAACTCATATTAATTATTAATTATGTACACTACAAGGGTACATACAGTATATTATATAAATAATATATATATATATATATATATATATAATTATGTTTGTATTACAGGTAGGTATGTATTGTATACCTACAAAGTGAGGTACATAATTATATATAATTTCCAAGTAGGTATGAAAGATACATGGAACGCTCAAGATAATTGTTTTAATGCCACTTTAAGCCTTGTATTGATGTTTTAAGGAGTAGTTCCGTTGCAGGGCAATACCATGCGCATCGGCCCTCAGCAGTTCAGCACCTTGGCATATTTTTTTAGGGCGAATACAAAGTCAATCCGTGTTTTTGCATTTGCGACAATGTTATTGTGACTGGATATAACTATTTTAAGTATACAAATATGTTAAAAAGAGTATTAGGCGTAAGTACGAATAATATTGTCGTAGGAGAATTATGTTTTATTTTGTAAATTAATAATAAATATTGTGTAAAAATGTGAGCAGTGAAATGCGGGTAAAGTTGATCGCGATCAGATATCATGAATATCCTTGTTTTCATATCTCTCATTTGTATGTGCTGTAGCTGGACTATTGGGATTGGGAAGGGGCAACAACATGTTGTTACCCTCGGAGGCTCGGACACAAGTCGTAATGTGAGTACATGGCCAAGTCGTGATCACCATGACGTGATGTACACAAGTCTGAGGCCTATAAAGTTTTTGAATATTTATCCTCGGACTGTGCGTTCTTTTTTTTTAAGGAATTAAAATCCTTTCTAAGGAACGAAAGGATTCGCAAAGTAAATTGCAGTTTGACAATTACACGACCGATGGAAACTCGCGGTCACTCGTAAAGAAATTAAAAAGTTATGATTACAATTTTCGTTTTGGCTGTAGTCATTGATGCGATAGGCTAAACCGTCTGATGGCTGATGAGTGATGACTGTTGACACAGTCATAGATTAAAATATACAAAATATTTATTAATTGAATCTATGATACAAACGACTGTTGCTGTTTCTGATTCAGTCCCATTATCAATGAAATAAACTTTGGTCCAAAAAATATTTGGTTTAATTCATAATATTCAAAATGTTCGCAAATAATATGTAATGCGTTAAAAGCGATGGCGAAAAAAAGCGGAAAAATAAGTTAATATTATGAAATGTTAACAATTTTGAATTTATAATCTTCAATTTTAAAATGATGAATGAGTCTGATGGGAATATGAATAGCTGCATGATAATGTTCACGACGTATATATTATGTGTAAAAAGTAAAATAATTATAGTAGACTAAATAATATACCTAATATACCTAGGTAATCAATTTAATGTAATTTTAAGACATTACCTGTGATATGTTCGATATTGATCATTAACTATTATTATTACACAATTATGCTTACACGTGACGATGTATTTTTCCGTAAAAAGTGTTCCACCTTACTCCATCTCTCTCCTTTGATCACCATAATAACATAACTATATATTAGTTCTTTAAAAGTGCTGGACTTTATAAAACGTATTAGGTACTAGTATCTTCACATATATATATACCCTGATACATTCCCCTTACTTCTCCTTAATCCAATCTATCTGATAACATGGAATAGTTGTGGGACACCCATACTTAACTATGAGGACCAACTTCGCATCGAGCTGTACATCCTTATCATGACTACTTTTTCATCTACTTATCTTTAAACACTCCTACTATTGCTTCTCATCGTCTTGATGCAGACATCTCTTTTTTTTCCTCCCTTCAAAATAGTTCAGTCTATTATGCCACCGACCTTCTTACTTCAATTACTTTCCGTGCTCTATGAACTATAACCACAACCATTTCATTCGTAGAGTTCTTCGTCTCCTTGACACCTCCTAAATTGGCTATACTTCCTCACACGCTATCCTCCATCACTATTATACAGTTTTCTTATTTCCATATTTTTCTCATAATAACATATAGTTTACAAATGTTATAAATAAATAAATAATAAGTGAAGTTATAGTAGAATACTGTCCACAACTTTTGAGGGATTATTGTGTTTTATGTCAACAACTAAGGTTTGAAAGACGACCAAGTTACATTCGCAACAACGAATATTTTTTTAAAATCTAGACCTATAATGCTATAATAGGTATATACATAGTAATATTACCAACTACGATAAGGTCTATGTGAAAATATTTGATTTTGAATGAGATTAGAACTTAGGAGGTACAACATGTCCACATCGCATGACTTATGAGTCACCGATAAGGTTAAAATTCTCACTAAGATGGCGGAAAATAACGGCTTCATTCGATTCAATCATAAGCAATGCATACCACAGTCAACAGTTTAGTTGATTATCTATATAGCTGTGGTGTGTGAGTATTAAATGACATTTTTTCGTTCTTGTCTAATTATTAAATATTAATTACCGATAGTCACATGACTAAAATTTAGTTCAGCTCATATAGATAATATTTTTTTTCCATTATCTATGGTGCTGATTAGATAAAACGTATGTAATCTGTAGTGCTGAATGTTAAGACGAAAAATTAATAAAATTACGTCTTCCGTATCCATTATATAATAAGAGGTCCACTGGACACGCCATTTATTCAGCCATTTTATAATCAGGTAGTCGTCTAATACCTGTTTGGGGCCGAATCTTTTGTTCAGAATATATAATATTATATAAGCACCATGATGGGCAGCGTTTTAAAAAAATTAACACTTTTAAAAATGTTTAAATATAAATTGTATGGGACCACTTTTGTTTCTTTTATACGTGTAACCATGCATCTGATATGGATGGTTTCATTAAAAACGAATTCAAACCAGTTTTAAAAGTCCTTACATCGGTTACACAGGTACGTTGGAAATGGAAAAAGTCCAAGTCCCAGAAGTCCCTTATGTTGTACGTCATTATGTTGCGGTGTTGCACACATGATGCCCCGTGAATCATGATGGACACAGATAATCGACGCTTCCGATCCACTATCAACGTAGGTACGCCAATTGTGTTTAAAATATCTAATTACTTGGTAATTCTGATATTATTATCGGCCCAATGTGCGAGCATGCGTGTGAGAGGTATGAATTTAAAACTCGTACTTAGACACGAACTGTCGGCCCGGTGAGCGGACGACGACGACGACGAGGGTCTTGGCGCGGTAAATGTTTATCGTCGTGTCCCCACGTGTCGCGTACAATACAATATTATTGTAATAAATATCATGCCGCCAATTAAACGACATGATAGTAAGGTATAATAATTATAAGGCTCTACTCGTATATGGTACGAGACACGTGCGATGGACTTAGACCGGGTGGCGACCGATCACGTGGCTATGGTATACAGCAGGTACGTATACGTACACAATAAACCGCATATGTCCATCAGCAGCGAGTGGATGGACAGTGTTTTAAAAAAAACGTCGTCGGCCCAACAGAATATTAAATACTATAATTCATGTTATACTCGTAATCGCTTTTTTTTTTGTTTTGTTCACCAGCAGTGGAAGTATAACGAGCGAGCAGCGGATATCGTTCGACGACTACGACGAGCCGGACGCGAAAACGAAAATAATAAACGACACGTATGTATAATAATAATAATAATAATAATAACAATAATGATAATACCTAATAACAGTTATTTCAACGTTATGCGATGACGGTGTTCCGTATGGTATATGTGTGTGTGTGTGTGTATTGTTGTAAAAATATTTCATCGTTGTTAGCCCCCCATCTCCCCCCAAACCAGCCCCGCGCATACCTAATGTGCGTGTTTATTAATTCGAGAATCGAATTACGCGCCGATTATAAGACGTACGCATAATATAATAATATAAACAGTGTTAGTTCGATAATTTATTCAAATGCATAATTCTCAACTTGGTTGACCGATAGACTATCCAAGGGTCACGGACGGCTCTCGACTATATGGGGAATTTTTTTTTTTCGCATGTTTTATTATTTCATCTATTCGCTGCTGTTGTACTGACTCATCGTCACGGAGACAAAGCCTGGGCGCCGACGATTGTGTTCGTTTTTTCATTTGTAACGAGGTGAATTTGGGGGAAAAAAATGAAATACCAAACGAATTATACACATACCCTGTATATTTCACAACACTTTGCAAATAAAAACAACAGTGTATATTATTCATATAAATACCAACGAAAGAAAAAAAAACAAATAAATAGGTACCAAAACTAATAACAGTGTAAGCTACTCGTTTGTGATATAAAAACACCAAAATCAATTATTCTACACATAATATTAATATAATATAAATATATATAAATATTTATAACAACGCAAACAAAACGAAAAAATTAAACGGTATAGTGGGCTGTTATGCGAGTTTGGTTTTTTACCCTTAAAGTATGAGTTATTACATAATTATAATAAATATCATACCCGGGTAAAATACTAAACAATACAATAATGCATAATACAAACGTTAAGGTAATTTATACATATATAAAAAAAAAAAAGTACAATAATGAGGTGTTTGTATATAATATAAAATCCAAGTCCGTACCTACGATTAATAATTATTTTAATAATAATACGATTACGACCATATTATATACATATAACATATTATATATGTATTATATATAACTAAACCACATATTATTTTAGGAATGCACATTTTAAACTATGATTTTTCACGCGCGCTACTGGGTAGTTAGTACACGATTATTAATATTAAACGATTAATGTTATTAGATTTTCGAATCTTAAATACACGATGTGTACAACGAAATGTATTATAATACGGTTTTGTATGCACAACATTTAATAATTATAATTAACGAGAATCGTGCATTATAAAATATTATATTGTACAGTCGGATCGCGCGTCATTATAACTACACGGTGGCGCTACAATACACCCGATGGTGGTAAAAGAAGTCTTTTTTTGTTATAATCGAATCACTTTGCACAAGTATACACAGTAGCATACACTCGCAAACCAATAGATCCGGTAATAAGGCACAAAGTTTTTTAATTTCTTTTTTTTTTCACAAAGTCAATCCGAACGGACACACACTGCACAGATGCGTTGAATAAGTAAATTTAGTTATATAATATAGCCTATATATGAATTTAGTTTATTTATTATTTTTTATACAATGCATTATTTCTGAGATCTCAACAAGTATTATATTTTAATGTGATCAGTCTTAAAAACAGTATAATAGTTCATCAGCTTTAATTAACACATACGGTAGAATTATAGTAATAAAATATTTTTAAACCTGTTTAAAAATTCAAACTCTTAAACTAAGTAGGTACGTAACTTAATTGTGATTGAGATGATTTGTTATAAATTCAATTTTATACAATATGGTTACTTAAATCTATAAGTGAACATAATATTATGAATTATAATATATTAATTTAAATATTGGTCAGTTTTTATATGTACAAGTATATAATATGTGTAACACAGTACAATATACAAACATTCGTACATTATGTTATGTATGAAAAATAATAGGTAATTCTGTATTTATATGATAAATATATATCTATGTATGTATATAAACATGAAGAAAAATACAAGGTGTTTATTATATTAAAATATTTAGTTAGAGAAACACTAAATGGACGAATGTATAGAACAATATTATACTCCAATTTAAATGATTTTCTTCTCAAGGAATATGCAGTGCAGAAACCAGAAATTCATTATAGTATAGTATAAATATTATATGCAAAGATGTTTGTTACTGATATAGATTACATTTAAGAACAAAACAATTGCACACTCGTAAAATATAAAATTAAGCTATTTATATATAATAAATGTTTTACAAAATAACTTCTTATAAAGTTTAAAATTTACTAAAATATTTAAATCTGAAATTAAAAATCATTAGTTTACCCCCATAAACATATATGATATCATCCAATAAATATTTAATTTATTTTGATAAATATTAATTATATTTGCTATCATTTAACCCTTAGAATCCTTTTACTATGAAAAATAAACCGCCAAAACGTTAAATCATAATTGAAAAGTACAGTTAACATTTGAAAATTAATTAATTGGAATAAATTTAGTACTCCATTGACAATATCCAGGAAACAACGTTTGGAATACGTTCAAGGATCATATTAAAATTATTTAGAATATCAATCATGTAAATTCCTACATGCAAAGCTCGAAATTGTATAAATAAATTATAATGATTATAATTATGATTAATCAAAATTATCTTTGGAATTTAGCTCTTCAAATCACAGCCAATTATCAAAACTGAAATCATTTGGGAATGTATTTGGTTACGTTTGTCGTTTATTAGTTAATATAATAAAATGATTAAAACGATAAAATACTTTAAAATAATAATGAAGTCGGAGGAAAAATATAGAGAAAATATAGTTTATCAGGGTTTTCCTTTTTTGTAAATAAAACAATTAATATACTGACTAGGAACAAAATAAAACTAATGGAAAACTAAGTTGAGTAATAAAAGCAAAATAAAAAGATTTTAGGGTACCTATAATTTATGCTGTTAAAGGTTTATGAAAGTTATTTGTCACCACGGACGAAACGAATTAAAACTATTATCAAATTGAATCGTCCTTAATTACCATTCAATATTCCTATTGTTCAAACAATTAATTTTAATACATTTTTAAATAATTATGTTGATTGCCATTTATAAATGTAACAAGTACATGCGCACACTCACACAGGTATGATGATAATACATATATTATCTAAATGTATATTAACACATTTAAGTGCAATTATGCACCTGTACCTGTTTATGCATGAAATAATACTTGATTTTAATGTCATATATTTTTTTATTGAATATATATTTTATTGAATAGTAATCATTTCGTCCGTTATTAATAAGGCTACATAAATCTTGGCGATAAAATTATTTTTAAAATCGAAAAAGCTATAATTCAAATTCTAATAAAAGTATGAACGATTCATTTAATACATATAAAAGTATGTATTGTGTAATTACACGAGCAAAATTGATATAGCTTTGAAACCGTTAATAAAAAAATATAGCACACTTAATCGAAATTTTGATTATTGTTGGATCACCATAATACATTGGTGTTAAAAAACAAGAAATACAATATAATGATGTTCAATAGAGGGAGCTCCATTTATCCTATTTAAATTGCTAGAATAGTAATATTTAAAAATATAAAATTAATTAATAAGTTTAACCGGGTCAATGTTCCGTTAAAACAATAATAATCTTTGGTTTTTTTACAACTCTTTTTTTTCAAAATTTAAAAATCAACAATTTAAAATAAAATAAAATCAACAAAACTACTTCACATAAATAACAATATAATTATATATGATCACCAACAAAAACATATGTAGGTACCGGTTTTAAATAAAATCTTAACAATCAACGAAAATAATAGTAATAATAATAATAATAATATAATAACTACAATAGGATTATCTGTTTTGTCTATTACAATGTAGATTTTTGATATAAAAAAAATTATATCGAAAACAACAATCGTAAAATATAAAATGTAAAACAACAATTGAAGAGAAAAAATCGTGATAAAAGTTTCAAGGTTGAAATTATTATTGGTAACATATGTGGTCGAATCTGTTCCATTTACAAAAAAAAAACGTGCGTTTATTTTTCATTTTTTTATTTTTACTCATGTTTTCCTGAAAAAAAAATGTGTACACCGTAAATTCTCAATAGAATAGTTCTGTACACGCATATTAGTCGTACTTAATAACGAGCGACTAATAAGGGAGAATATAAAAACATACCTTATGGTACCTTAAGTGTATCGAGCTCTTTTCACGTCTTGTGTGTCCGTAGCAGATTCGGAGATAGGAACAAGGTGTCTTAGGTCTAGAGTGGTGACCCCGCCTGCCGCCATTTCGTCCAGTTTGCGGTCCCTGACTAGCCGGACCATCAACTGAGGAGTACCGTCATTATTGTCGTCGCCCCCCTCGATACCATTACCACTCACATGACTAGTGTAATTGTTGTTTTGCCCGTTTCGTCGAATTACGATTTTTGGCAATTTCCGAGAACATTCTTGTTGTGGACCGGTATTAAAGCTACTGCTGCTATTACCTCCGCTATTAATGTCGTTGGCAGAGCTACAATTATCATCGATGTCCGTTTTATGATTGCTATAGATATCATCGTAATATCTTGTAGGACTATTACAAACATCGTCGTAGTCCTTAGCAGGGCTCCAGCAGATGTTATCACGGTTCTTTCCAGGACTACCACCAATGGAATCGCAGCAGCCATTAGCAAGGCTACTACAAATGCCATCACAGTCCTTTGCAGGGTTACAACAAATATCATCGGAGTTCATTGTAAGGCTACAGTGGGTTTCGTCGTAACACTTCCCAGGACTACTACGCTTTTCATCGTTATCCTTTGCGGGGCTTCTACGGATTTCATCGTAGCCCTTTGCAGGACTAGCCACCCTCTGAAGCACTAACCGTTTGACGCTCACCACTGACTTGGGCGCCACCATGGACCGGCAAGCAGCAACTTGCCATTCACCCGGTGTTCGACTCAATCTCACTTCTACTTTGGCCGGACCCAACTCGAGTTTTGTATCTTTTATTCTCTGGTGGTCTTCTGCCCCCTGGCTATTTAAATTAAATATTCTGCCCCAAGGCAATTGTACTTTGATTTTACATATCGGGTTCACTGTTTTCACCGCCATAACATTCCACTGTAATACTGCGGTCGGGGGGCATTCAACGATTGCAATGTCACCGACGGCAAGTTTATCGACGGTGTTATCGATGCGTTTTATTTTGTCGAGTCGTCGTCGACGATGTTTCCCTTGTTTTACTTCAATCACTCTACGAGCCAATAACCGAGTGTTAAACTTGTCTCTAATATTGATTCGATGCTTGGCTAGTTTTGATATTGCTTTATTCAGAACAGTTTTGTATTCATTTTCCAACGATTTGTCCCAGTACTCTTCACCACCAAAGTAATCGGGTGTTGAGGTTTCTGACTGAAAATCATCGAATGGTGACGGTACAGGTGTGTAAAGATGTTCCCCAGAAAGAACTTCATTCGGTTGGTCGTCGAAAATACTAACAAATGCGTTTTTATCGATTTCTTGGTTTTCGACATTTAATTTTTCGTAACACTTTTCATTCGTTACACTGCTGGAAAACTGTTCATTCGGTACACTGTCGTAAGAGTGTTCATTCGTTACACTATCGCAAGACTGTTCACTCGTTATACTGTCGGAACACTGATCGTTCGTTAAAATGTCTTTACACTGTTCATTTGTGTCACTTTTATTACACTGTTCTTGATTAAACTCCGTCAAAGATATATCTTCTCCGGCCACAATAATTGGGAGTTGTAAGTTTTGTGTAATACTATTAGCATTAATTGTAATAACTGGATATTCCGTTTCAACGACCTCTTTTATAATACCTTGAGGCTTACCAATTGATTCTTTTCGGTAAATACATTTCCATGGTTTATAAAGTTTATTTCGTTTTTTAAAAACATGTCTAACACTTAAATGTTTATCTTCAATAACATTTGATTTTTTGATTTCTTCATCAAATATATTTCTTTTTGTAATATTTTTACCATGGGATTTCAATGTAAATTTGACTCTTGGTAATTTTCTATCTTCATCAACACTTGCCGAATCAATGTTGTTCTTAATATAGGATTCATTTACTTCATTTTTTTTAAGAACAGATAATTCAGAACTTTTCATATACGTTGGACACTCAACCAACTCATTTGTGTGTTTGTTAGAAATTAATTCCTGTTGATGTAATGAAATAGATTCTGAGTTGGTCAATTCTTCAACTTCATCGTTATTATTGGAATAATTTTTGAATGTTGATTCGACATTATTTATTGTTGAATTATATCCAGAATTGTTTGCAATCTCATCCTCAACAATTGCATTAGAATATTGTTGATCTCTTAATTCAACGTGATTAAATGAGCTAGATCCTAAATTAATAGGATTATCAACTTCGAAAATATTATTGGAATGCTGATGGTATTTTGATTCAACGTGGTTTGATAAATTACGTTTGGAACAAATCTTTTCTTTAACTTCAATGATATCGCTGGAATATCTTTGACATATCAATTCCAAGTGATTTAATGAACTAGGTTCTGAATATGTCAATTTTTTAAGTTCAACTATTTCACTAGAATGTTTTTGGTATATTAATTTAGCGTTATTTAATAAACTAGGATTAGAATGATTATTTTGACCATCATTATTGTACTTATTAGTATTTTCTATAGTGTTTAATAAATCATATTTTATATTTTCATACGCGTTCTTAGTAACGTCACCTTGAACTATGTCAACTGTCTTATTTTTTATGGTATGAATATTACTTTGATTTAACTCAATTTGGCTTTGTTTAATATCAGTGTTTCGTTGTTTTTCCAACATATGAGTGTTTTTATGTACTACTGTGCTATTAGAAGAGTCTAAGAAATTCTTTTGTACATTCGATTTTATCGAGTTACTCTCTTTTGTCGTTAAAATTTCATTATTTTCTTCATTCAAATCGTTCTCACTTTTTAAAGATGAAACTGTAGCTGTGGACGAACAGGAGTTATCTTCAAATTCTTGAAGTAGAAAATTATTTGAATTTTTTAATGTTTTGTCGGCTTTTTTTTCTATAACACTCTGGAAAGCCGTTTTCGAGTTTCCAATTTTTAAATTTTGATCTTCAATATTTTCTTGGCTTTCGTGAACGCCACATTTATCATCATATTGACAGCAATTTTCGGAAAGATTGGAATCATCTTTTTCAGTGTTTAAATTAGTAAAATTTTCATTTGAATTTTCAAAATTATCTTGAACTCCAGCATCATTAATGAGATTAAAATTATTTTGAGTATCATGTATTTTATGATTATTGTCTTCAGTGTTTTCATTTTGGACATCAAAACCACTTCGTATTTCAGAGTTAGGGTTTTCCTTTTCATTATTTTCAGCTATAAAATCATTTTCAAAAACAGGATCAACTAAATTTACTTGGTTTTGACCTACATTAATTACATCATTAAGATCTGTATTAATTACATCATTAAAATCTGTATTAATTACATCATTAAGATCTGTACCATCATTACAATTCAAATTTGACGTTTCTTCAGCTTGAACTTTTACAGAAGTATTTGAAAAATGTTCGACATTTATTTCATTTTGTGCATTAATACTTTCATCAATAACTTCATAATCAAACATCGATTTTATTTTATTTTCATTATCATATGTTTTTTTTTTACTAATTGGTTCGTGGACGTTACTGTTAGAGCATTCCATTTCTAAATTTTGAATAATTCTTGTTTCGAAATCAAAATCGTGTATTTTTTCTAAGTTCTGAGTTTGATAAATATCACTGTTATTATTTTCCAATTCGAAATTATTTTCATCATTATTATGATGTTCAATATTAGTTTTGCTATCCAAATTAAATGTTGTTTCAACACTGTTTTTGTTATTTTCCAATTCATTTGTTTTTGTTTTATTTTCTGAATTTATAGTAGATGAATTCGATTCAAAAATATTTGTGTTATCAATACTTAATTCAAAATTAACATTTGAATGTTTTGGAATATTGGATAATTTATACACATTAGAACTACTGTCATTTATTTTACCCTGATCAGTAGCTTCATTAGGGTATTTAGTTGCTATAATCCCTTTAGGGTTTGATAAATCTATAATGTTTTTTTCCTCGTTATCAAATTGAATGTTATGATCTTTAATAGTTAAAGAACCAACATTATTTTTTTCAACAGGGGATGTCACACTGATATTAGTATCTTCATGAATCAACTCAAATGAATGTTTTGAATTATCTTGGTCTATAAAATTGGAATGTTCCTTTTCATTACTACATCGAATTTGTTTAATATTTCGATTTACATTATTCAAAATATTGAAGTCTGAGTCTTTTTCAGAACTTTGAATTGTATTTTTATTTTTATTACCCTGAAGTTCAAAATCAAGTTGAATTTCGCTATGAAAATTAAAAGCAGTTGCGTCTGATTTTTCGTGGTCATTGATTTTTTTTTGATCAAATACAATAGCTTTATTTTTATTCTCATCAAAATAGTTTTTAATTAGATAACCAGATTGAAAATCACATTCAAATGGTAAACGAGTGTTATTTGACATGATATTGTTTGAACTATTATTTGAATCGGTTGTATTATTAATGTTATGTTCACCAATTTGATCTTGAATCCTTTCTTCTAAACATTTATCGACAATTCCTTCGTGAAAAGATTTGTTTGATTCATTATTACAATGCATATCAAAACCAAATGAACTTTCGAATTCATCCAAAGTATCTCGATATTTCTGATCATCAGTTTTTGTACCTTCTAAACAATGAAGAAAATCAGTGGAGTTAATTTTGTCATTTTCAATAACATTAATTTTATTTGCGGTTAAATTAACACCATTTGTGTTTTCTGATAATTTTGTATCTTTTTCCTGATAGTTTTCATTCATTTTTGTTTTTGATATAAATGTGTCGCGGTTATCAGGAGTACTTTTAAATTGCGTTACTTCTACATCGCACTGAACAACCGCGCTAGAAGACCGATTCGAATCACCTTTTAGAACAAATTTTTCTGACCAAACGTCAAACTGATTTAATTGTACACTATTATATTTAGATTTCAAATCGGTTACATTGAAAATATTCATCGAATTATCATTGAAACCATGTCCGGTTTTATTTGATATTGCACAACTATCATTAACGATATTTGAACTATCGTATTTTATCTTTTGTTTAATAACTGAATACATCTGACTCGGATCTCGTATAATAGGTTTTACAACGTTAAGCTTAGGCGGTACTAGCATAGGAGCTAATGGCTCTTTATCTTTAAAATTTGGTAACCCAACAATATCGGATTTGTTCTGATCATTTTTAGCATTTGTAATTTCATTGGCAGTTCTAATACACTTCGGTTCAGTAAGGTGTTCAAAAATCGAACCATCAGTCCTATTTTCAGTATCATTAGATGGTTTTTTAAAAGACATGTATTCATGCGGTTCGTTTATATTTGGCAACTCAAATCCGTCACTGAAATCAGGTATTCGATTATGTATGTTGAAAACATCCCGCGAACGCATATTATTATTAGAAGAAATATCGTGGGATTTTGAAAAAGGTACGTCTTTTATAGTAACCAACGTTTCGTCACCAACTTTTTCACTAGAGATACTGTTTTTAGTATTAGATTCTACCAGAAGATTAATTTGATTAGGAAATAACTGATTATGAACTACATTATTATTAGTAGATACGTTATTTATTTTTCTATTGGAATTGTTTTCATAGTTTTCGATGAAACTCCAATTGTCGAAAAATGAATCATGGTTAGTATTGGTTTTACTATTAACTGTCAAGTCGACACATGGCACATTATCCTTCCATTGGTCCGAAACATTTTTGTCACAGTTCATATTATCTAAGATATTATAATTATTTCTGTCATACAAACAAGATGGTTCCATAGTCATATTGGTATTTTTCATAATTTCAAGATCGTTGGATATGTTCCAATTAATGCCTTCAAAATCGGACTGAGCTGGTACTTTATCAAGTTTATTTTTATCGCAACCAGTTCTTTGGATGACACTTTCATGAAACACGCTGTACTCTTGTTTTTGAATATTTGGTGATACTATAACAGGGAAATTTCTATTGTTCGAATCCAATTGATGTATTGAATGTTGATTACTAGAAACTATAGAATTATAGTTCCCATTTTCGTTTAGTACTTTGTTAAATTCATCATTACCATTATTGGCTTTATCAACACTTGACGAATTTTTTTCGAACACAAAAGGATTGCCTTTAGTTTCATCAGTAAGAGAAGAAAAGTCAAGCGGTTTAATGATAACACTGTGGTCGTATAAGGACATATTCAAATGATGTTCTTGAGATCCTTGATCCAAGCTCCATGGTGTTGAATCTTCATTAGTAACGTTCAAACATTTTTTAGTTATATTTTCTACAATACACGAGGAATTCAAATGGTTAGATTTAATAGTAGATGCTTTATTACTTTCGCTCATAACACAAGAACTGATTCTAGGAATAGGATCGTTATTACAATCAATCTTATTGATGAAAGATGGTTCAATACATTTGTTTGTTTGTTGTAAATTAAACATTTGTTGACTTTGTGTATATTTTGATGAGTCTTTGATCGAGCTAGCAATGGATCGATTTGTTTGTGTTATTTGCCCGGTATATGCTGCCGTACCAAATGATACACCTTCATTTTCTTGCGATTTACTGAGATTGAAAATTCGGTCGGCTAATCTTTCAATGAGATCTGTAGATGAAATATCAGTATTCTTTTTACCGTACCAAGCGACCATTCCATCAAAATTAACGCTATAACTTTTTTCGGGTTGACCATCTGTTTCTGGTAAATTTTTTTTTTCATTTATAAATGGTTTAATGATTCCCGTTTCCCTTTTAGTGTAGTCTAGGGGTTCAAAGTTCGATTTCGACGGTAATCTTGCTTTATTATTAATTGGGTCGATTTCGTTTGGTTCAGTATTAATAACTAATGGGTTTTGATTTTCTTTAAGTACTTTTTCTAAGTTTTCATAAGATACGACATTTAATTTTTCTTGAATCTTAGTTAAAGCTTCGCCTTCGAGTGTCATACAATCAAGTACTACGATTGGTGCCACAGCCTCAGAAGACTTTTCATTCGTTTCTTCTTCTCCTTCGTCCCAATTCGCCAAAAATTCTCTAACATTTAAATTACTCTTAGTAGAATTATGTGGCGTGATTTGCGATGGTCTAAACGGTTCACTAGGTCTTTGTACATCAGAATAAGATTGCACTGGATGAGCATTATAGTATTGTTGTAAATATGATGGCGAGCTTTGATTATTTTGAGATGAAGTAGGTAGTCTAGAATTCTGTTCGTGAGAAATATATTCCGATGTATTGTTTTTCAATGAATTATGGTAAGCTGAAGATCGATAGTCATACACATCGGGTATAGGTGGAATGTAATTGTAAGGTTTATGAGTGTTACTCGTAGGATTTGGATATGGATTGCTTTGATAATTTGGTGATCTTTGGTAATTTTTGTCTCTACTGTAATCATGTGATACCACACCAGGATGACGACCTACGGGTCGCAACCTTTCGGTTGGCCAGGTAGGATTGGCTGCAGGGGGAATCCACAAGTTATTAGCAGGAGGACAATAGTTTGTATTGTTTAAATATGAGTTACTGTATTTTTGCTGATAACAGTTTTGTGTATCATATTTAACAGGTAAATCATTTGGAATGTACGGTAGGAACTGTTCAGAGCACGATGTTTTTAAAGAATTTTTTGATTTATAAGATCGGTTTAATTGCTGTACTGGTCGAATAGGGTTGTATAACACTTGTGGTGGAGATGTTTTTGGTATATTTTGAGACCTGAGTCGACAACACGGTTGACAACATTGCGGCACGTTTTGTCCGTACATATTTGCAGGTACATATTGATTAGTAGCTGGTGGGTACGGAGTAGGAAAGTCGAGATTATAATATCTGGAATGAAAGCCGTACAAGTGGTCAAGTCGAGGATTTGAATTCCACGGGTAGACCACTGGTGTAGTTGGTTCGGTTGGTATAAGAGAGTTTTGATGGTTCGGGGGGACGACATTATGAGGTGGAACATGTGCAGATGAACAATTTGTAGTTCCATAATTGATTTGACCATCTCTCAGACTGTTTAACATAACTCCTCAGGAGATCTACATAAGCTGTTGACAAAAAATCTAAATAATACATAATTTTCAATAATTAAACGAAATTGAAATGTTTTCAAATAAAAATGTAATGACAATTTTAAAGATATTCTTAACATTATAACAAGAGGTCGGCTAGAAATATGATCGCTTAAAATACGTATCATCAACACTAAGTATACGTGAAACGAGTAAAATAATGACTAAGTATACTACATTATAATATTTAGCTAAATTTAACCTTTCAAACATTTTTTTTATTTAGAACAAATAAGATTTAGAAAATAACTAACAATCAATGGTTACAAAACTTTTAATGTTAAATCAGACCAGATAAATATAAAAGTTATAATTTTTTAATTAAATAATCGAAAATCACATTAAAATAAAGTAGAAGTAAAGATTATTATTCAATTTCATTTATACTCTTTTGATGCACATAAAAAAAATATAATCAATAATAATTAGTATTACATGCGATGATATGTTTCAATTAAAGACAAGAAGTTACGAAGTCATTAACAATAAATATTTAAATTTGATTGTTTTCACACAACAGTATAATCAGTAGTATACTCATATGCAAGGTGTGTAGAATTGTACGAGTATAATCACCAATTTTTGGTTCAGTTTTAGAAGTTAATGAATTTATTAAATATTTCTATCGTGTTTTTTTTTTTTTTTTTTTTTGTTAGGCATACAAGGAAGAAAGCACATGGGTCATTCGGACAAAAATGTTTTTCATATATTATATTTATGTTTCCGTTTCTATGGAATAATCAATAAACACAATAACATAACCCTTCGAACCCTATAAACGAGTATACGAATATAATGACAAAACCGAATTTTTAATCAAATAAAATGCTATTTTCATATTATAGTTATTATTATTATAATATGAATAATAACACCGTTTAAATAAAACAACTCAAGATAATGAAATACAATTTGTATTAATGTTCGAACACAGACTTCTATTATACATGATTACAATAATGCGAAATAATTGTGGTTTTCAAATATATAGGCATAAATCAAAAATTGATTGTTTTTACTTTTATTTTTTTAATGCTTCAGAAATTTTTAGTTTGTAGCATTACATAAAGTAACGAATTTATTTCACGTATAATGTAATGTAATATAATTATTTTTTAAATTGTATTTATCATTTGATTTAATATTTTGATAAATGTTTAACAAGCGTTTCGCAATAATTTACAAGTAGAATTTTTACAATCTAACCTATATAATATATATATATATAATATGATTTTTTAAACTTTGTGTTTTCATCAGTTAAATAAACCAGATCATAAACAGTTAAACAAATAATATAAATTCAAATATTTTAACTGCCAACTGTGGCTAAATAATTGTTAGTGTGAATAAAATTTTGAAATTCGTATGTTTATAAAATATGTTTTGCACAGAAAATAACTATGCCTGACTAGTTTTGTTCGGTGTAAATTATTAAAAATTTCAACAACTTTTTTAATAACAGTAATTATTTAAATTTTTCTAAATGTTACTTATTTTTTTGACGACAAATTTGAATATACTAGCCTATATTTAACAATGTCTCTTTAAATCTTAACCAATTGTACGAGCAAAAGAGTATACCTAGTTTTGACTATTAAAACATCATTATTTATTATTTTTGAACGTAAAACATATTTTAAAAGCTGTATAATATTTCAATTAAATGTGTTCTGAAAGTATTTCAATTTATTTTGATCTTATTTTATTGATATACATAAAAAAATAGTAGACACAAACAGAAGACAGCACAAATAAATATAATAATTATACATCGAGAACACGATAATCAAGCTATCTGGAGAGCGTGCAAATGGAATACTATTGATGAAACCTTGAATATTTCTTTTATTTTTCGTTTTTAAAGACATTTATAAGATATACCGTTTTTCTTTCGAACTATTTTACACTTTTTTAAAAGACATTATAAAACTACAACTCAAACGAAAAATAATTTTATTGAAAATAAGTAAGTAGTACCCATAAACTATTATACAATTTGTGCATAATTCATAGCAGTACCTTAATAGTTATTACATTTTAAAAGTAAAATGATCTCAACACTTTTCCAAGTTTAAAATTAACAAATGCATGTAAAGAATAAAATAAATTGTATTATTTAATTACAAGAGCAATAAATAAAAATATAAATGAACAAAATAAGAATTCAAATTATTATTTTTAATGAAAATATTCAATAAAAAAACACTATGTTTATCAAAAACACCCAATTACTATTAATAAATTGGTTATCTAATAATGAATAATTTGATTGCATTTAAAAACTGAAATGTAATTAAATGATCATTTATACATTCGTTTGTCAAGTAATAGATTATTAAACTATATGTTTTTATCTAAACTTTATCATATTTCATATTTAATTAATGCCTTACAAAAATTTCTTACCGAATATTTACAAATAATACTTGGTTTCGACTGAGATAAACCTTTTTTTTCTACACTGTACAAACATAATAATATTATCATTACGTGTTATACGAATGTTAGTTGGCTTCATTGTGTATACTTTATATGTGTATTATGTAGTACATATACTCGTATACTATTAGAGCAAAGAAACACACGAGTGCTTTTACAAAAGAACCAGTATTGATTTTTTAAGAAGACAATATATGTTTAATATTAATAGTTATATATTATATTGATCAAATCAACATGGAAAAAATTTTTTGGACTGTTCTAAGGAATACAACATGACGTGTATCCAATTTTCGAGTGAGTACTAATACTATAATTCGTATAATGTTAACTGAAAATCGATAGATAAAAAATATTTCTAAGTCATTTCAAATTTTCAGTTAAATCAGTTAAATAACAGAATTATTGTTTAGTTAATTCTGATGTTTTTACCAATATTTTACTAATGAATTTTACTATTATTTTTTTTTATTTTTTACTGTCAATGATTACTAGAATCGTAAAAATTAATTTCAATAAACAAATAACAAAAATGTCCAAGATTATGGTTTCTAAAAAAGCTCTCTAACATTATTAAAAAATAAACTTGAAGCTAATACGCTTATATAAACATAAAATGTCAAATATAATATTCAATGGCGAAACCGCGAAACTAGGGATAAACAATAATTTCATAAATAAAATATAATTGAATAATCAGATATCACAGGTCTAAAATGTATTTTTCTATTTATTTGTTAATAGTTAAGATTTAACCAGAACACAACAAATAAATACAAATTACATAATAAGAGTAGGTAATGCATTATTTGTTGAATATTATTATTAGGTAACGCAGGGAACAACGTTTGAAGATGAAATAATTAGCTTAATGTCAAATACCTAGTAAATACAAATAGAACATGGACTGCAGGATGTTGGGCATTGTCATCCGCTCACCTAACGTAAGCCAGATTGATTATTTCAAATTTGATAATAATAATAACTTATTACATTTTAAAACCATTATGAGTTTGATTCACTCAAATATTGTTGTAACATCTTGTTGAAAACGTGTATGCTTGTCTACTAGTGCGGCTATCGCTTTTTACGCAATTTTTTGAATGACCTACAATGAATTTCAAAATGTAATCACAATTCAATATAGTCCGTATTTTATATGATCTATCTTTAATTGTTTGAAAGTATATAATAAGAATAACTTTAAGTTACAATTTCTGAAATAAAACCACAACTGTAAAAATCATAAGAATAATTATTTTCTACTCATATGTATTAATTATAGAACTTTAATGTAATCTCCATCTTTAAATTACTTAATACAACAGAAAACCAATTTTTTCTAAATAATTTTTTCAAATACAATAATAACATATATGTTATTAAACCTTACTGGACCTATAGACAATTCGTTAAATATATTAATTCCAAAAAGAAACAATGTGGATATATAAAAGGTCAGTTTTTACAAATCCATAAGAACTACATACATTCATACATAAATGTAACACATTTTAAACATTCATATTTAAAACTGTGTGATACTTAATAGGAAATAAATAAGTGATCTCCTAAATATGTTAAAGCATCAAAGTCATATAATGTTAAAATTTTCCAAAACTGTTGTATAAATTAAAAACTAATAGAATTAAATAGATACTTGGTAACTTGTCAATTTATCATTAAAATTGAATTAAAATTATTTTTTACAACTAAAAAATGTAAGTAGATTAATAATTATTTTTATACGTAATGAAATATGAATGTATGATTATTCTAATCGTTTTATTTTCATAGTTTTTACTATACAGTAAATATTAAGATTTTAAAGTATTACGCATTTAATTGCATAACTATTTTTTTAAACCCTGAATAGATGTTACATAACGCACATGGTACCATGGAACACAGAATAAGTTTTTCTTATTCAATATTCTCCGTTGTATAAACCGCACTCATTCTTAAAATAATAGCCAAACAAAAAACCTATAAATATTTTAATGAAATATTCGTGTTATTAATTCTATAAATCAAAGAAAATTAATTTTAGGTATTACCTACTACATTTTATTTTTATTTAAATGACAGATTTAAATAAGTCTTAAGATTGTTAACATTATTATCTTAAAATAATTATTGAAAAGAGAAAATAATTTAAGAATCTCACAAGACAAATTTTAAAAATAGACTTAACACTTAATACCTAAATAACTGTAAAGAACATTTTTACAGTAAAAAAATAACTAGTTTCTCAAAACTTGGTACCAAATTAATGAATAAAAATATAATATAGATAATATATACGAATTAACTGTAGAATAAAATTACGAATTTAAGATTAATTTCTTGTAAGCAGGACGGTGCAATAACTTAATATCTGCCAAGTAAAGAGCACTAAAAAAATGTGTAGTTTCAGCAAACCTACATGGTATTTTTTCAAGTCAGAGTTTTGAGATTTCTATTACGTTTTGAAACTTAATGTTATACTGCTACAGGCTCAAAAGTTTTCTGTCTCACATAATATATATATATGACTTAAAAACCCGTACATATAGCGGCTGTTTTAGACAACAGGCAAATGTCAACTAGGGATGGGCATCAAATCCGAATATCTGAATTTTCAGAATATCCGAATATTCAAATCCGGATTTTCCGAAGTATCCGGATTATTCGGATTATTCAGATTAATTAACTATTTTTATTGCTAAGCACAAAACAACACTGGTAGTTGAATGCATCAGAAATATAATATACCCGTTCAAAAATGTATGTTGATGAATTTAAATATAATTAGAATTTAAAATTAGACATCGAACAGCAAAATTGAATTGAATAATCCGGATAACATGTCAAATCCGGATTTGATAAATCCGAATAATCCGGATTTTTTAAATCCGGATATGCCCACCATTAATATCAAACATGTCTTTTATATCATACAAAGTTTAGAGAACAACCCTTTTTCTATATTAACTTGAAATGTAAAATTTATTAACGTGATCGATTCGAACTATATTTTTGTACATGGATAACTAGTTGATACTTGATAGTTCTGCAGTTGGTAATATAATTAAATTATTTTAAAATGATTAATCAGTTTAAATCATGTTTCACATCGACTGTAAATATTAATAATAAAGACCGTTAACAGTTAAACACATATTTCAAATGAAATAATTATATTTAAAGTTATGTATTAACTCAAGTTATAAAATATATTACATAAATACGAAATTTATGCGTAGGTATGTCAAAATAATAAACAAATCATCACTAAAATATTCAACATGTATTTCAATTACGTTCATACCAGTAATACAAATTTTGAAATAATAACGATGATGAATTCAAGTGAATAAATTATTTAAATTAGTAAATTTTCAAATAACTACAGCCTACATTTATATTAATTTAAGTATAAAAGTATGCATGTTTAAATTACATACTTCTACATAGTATATTTATTATTGGAAAACTTAGATTTTTAATAATCGTGGTATGTTTCAATAATTCAAATTTCAATAAAATGATGTTCATACAATATTTAGCGACATTTATGATATTCGATGAATTGAAGTCATTAATAATTAATACTAATACTTAAGTACGCTCAGAATCGTTTTCCAAACACGATAATAAACGTATTTCTAAATTTATCATAATAATAACATAATACTATCTTCCGCCAAGATGAGCAAAATTAAACTAGTATTCAACATACAATCTCACTAAAACACTCGGGCTTTTTCTTTTGTAATTTAGTTGTCCTGAACTGATTTCTAACTATTAAAGCACCGAGGAAGTGTGTGCTGTTTTCTCATTATTATTATATAATAACATAAGTAAGTACTTGGGCACTACAGTTTTAAAAATTAAAGATGGTTTAAAAACAAAATAGAACAATAGTTTTTAATTCACTGTAACTTTAAAATATAGTAAAATTAAAAGTAAATAAAAGTTCGACACGTGTTTTATGGTAATTGCCTAAGACTATTTTTGGTTATAACAATTTTAAACAAAATAATATACATTAGGATATAAATATATATATATATATATATATATATATATATATATATAAATACCTGATAATAATTCAAGCAGAAAAATGAGACAATGTGACATAATACAAAAATAATCAATCAACGGGTTCCTTGGCAAGATATATAAGAATTTTAGAGAAAATTCGTTGATTAAAGTAAAACATGAAATACAGCAGTGTCTTGCAAGTAGGAAATCTAAAGGGTGCTAGTAAAGAAAAAAGTCGAGTCCATAGAGCTAAAAACTAGAACAGAGGAATAAACATTAAACAGTCCATACGCAAAGCTGAACAGGTTTTCACGCAGATAATTGTAGAGATGAGGAATAGGTACAACTGTACAAGGGACGTCAGGACAAAGGACACATATCGTAATAATTTTCTTTACACCCGTTTAACAAATAGGCAGGAATTTGGTTGAAATTTTAGGGGGGCTATAAAAACCCAATGTAAAATAAAACGAAGAGATAAAAACAACGAATAACATTTCAAATAGTTTCCATTTGGGGGTGAGAGGCTATTAAAATATTTAGAGGGGCTAAGCCATCTAAGTTCCCCCCTATGTCCGTCTATGCCGTTCAATCATAATTAAATCACCAGAAGTTCGAGGTTCCCAAAATACACAACCACATTCGAGTATTGAGTTCTATCGCGGGCAATTTTTTTGGAAGCAAAACTACTCGCAAAACTATTATGAAGTAAATATTGCGTGATTCTTTGGATAAAGCCAGGGAGTTTAAGATTTTGCAGATCAATTTGAGTGTGAGGACTTGGAAAACGAAAACCAATATCACGAATCACACTAACAGCATGCGTGACATAAACTTCGTGAATTTTAAAAACGAAATAGGGGAAGTTAGATATTTCGAAAATTATGTTCTCTTTTATCCTTTAACCCTGTACTAATGCATAAAAATAAGATAACGAAAAAGTCGGTATTTTTAAAAAAATGTATTTAAAAAGTTTGTTCACAAGGTATAACACTGCATTATGGCATAGTGTATATTTTCATAAATACCTACTACAGATTTACATTCTATATCTATCGAAGAAATGATTAATTTAAGTTATTAATTTTTGAGCCTTTTAAATACTTGAGTTCCATAAAAATATTAATTATATTAAATCAAGAATATAGTATATGTTGAATAAATATTATAGCTGCTAATTACTAGTATAAGAAACAATATTTTAAAACCTTATTTTTCTAAATTTTAAAAATTAGATAAATAAAAAAATAATTTATTAAAGTTGAATCATAATGTATATTTTAATTGCACTCATCAAATAATACACCTTATTACCTTAAAATTAAGCTAATTAATACTGATGACAATATTAGTTTAACATGGAACCTCGATAAATTGATAACAATAATATGCTCAATACTACCAACAAAAACATTATGACAAATTGAAATCAAAAGCTTAAAAAATAGTGATTATTTAAACAAAAATAATGAAATATAATCTATATTGAAAAACTAGTAATACTTGAATAAACAAAAATATACGTATTAGATACTCGTGAGAGAAAATAAATTTTAAGTTAAGTATTTCATCAATAGGTATGTATTATCAAGTAGGTACCTACGTTGTACATATTATATCAGTTAAAACGAAAAGATAATTATATGAAGTAATAAAGGTTTAATATAAAATAATGGTAAATAAAAAACATGACTCAATTAATTGCAAAAGGCACCTATAATTTTTTTTTTTTTTTTAACAGAACTACTATATAATACTCTTTATCATCTTTATGTAATTTGTATAGGTAACTTTAGGGCTATTTTTTACTTGAATATTTTATAAGAGCAATATAATTTAATTGAAAAAAAAAAAAACATACATTTGAATGATGTTTATGCAATGATAAAATAATAATAGTTGTTGACAACATGTCTTGGCATTGAAGTGGTAGTGTATGGGTACTAATATAAAAACATAGACATACCATAATAATATAGCTACATTGAAATGCATTAAGTTACCAATTTTAAAATTAAACAGGTAGGTAGGTATTAAAGTAAATGGAAATCAGACAGTACAGCAGTGTTAAGTTAACATGGAAGTTTGAATGATTATTTGTCACGGAAGAAAGGTACGTATTTTCAGAGATCATATTAGGTATATTCAAGCGGAACCGAATTTGGGGAACAATATTGTCAATACATATCCATAGGATCAAACGATTGCCTGCAGAGTTGTATTGCCAACATGGACACACATATGGAAGCGATGGACTAGTGACTGTTGATTTGAACAGACTTACCTGGTAGTGTTATGGGATCATTCCAAGGTGGACAGCCACAGCGGCGCAGCGATGTGTGTCCGGGCGACGATACACCAGACGGGCTCAGTGGGCTATGTGCCGGGGACGACGACGACCTGAGATGGACCAGCCGAGACCGTTGGCAGACGTCGAGGACGGCACCATTCGTCCGGTGTACAAATTTCGTTAGCCGGTTGAAAATATCAAATGACCGTGGAGAAAATTTTTTTTCCACCGCGAGCAGCCAAAGCGAACGACCGACGACAACGCGGCGTGCTATACGTTATTATTACTATTATTATTTAATATATTATTTTTTATTTTTCGCTCTAGTGCTACTCGCACGAAATTTGTCACACACGCACACACGCACACAAACACACACACATACACACACACGGGCGTGCACGTACACGCACACAAACTATACTACGGGGGCCAATGATAAGAAACGGTTAAGGCCGTGACGTTCAACGCACAGGCGAGGAAAAAAAAAAATAAACATAAACAACACGTATGGTACAGTTCCCCCACCACGGCCGTCACGACCAAGCGCCATCTACCGAACGATCGCGCCCGCCGACGACCCCCTGCCAGCTACCGTGGGACGTTTTTCACGCGTTTTCGCGGTTTTGGCGATTACAATATTATCATTACAGTTATTCAAAGGGAACGGCTTCGAGGGACCACCACACGGAAGGGTTACAACTGCTCCTCCTGTTTTTGAGGACGGGTGGCTCATGGCCGGTTCATGAGCAACTAGTTGGTGTAGGTAAATAGTTAATAGCAGTGGGCCATATCCAAGAGGAGGGGGGGGAGGAGTGCAAAAGAGCCAAACCCCCCTTCATCGACCGTATTGAAACCTTTTAAATTGCTGTAACGCATGTGACCGTATATAAAAACAGAAAAAAAAAAAAACGTGTTTCTTGTTGTATTTATTGGATAGATATGTAATAACTAGGGCTCGGATTTAAATGCCCTAAAAATATCAAAAAAATGCCCTTTCAAAAAATGCATTTATGACCTAAAAACTCTAGAAAATGCCCTAAAAATATCAAAAAATCGCTCAATAAGAAAATACTCCAATAAAAGTTTAGTTGTGTGCAATAAAATCGGCTAATTGAATGGTGTGACATAAAGATTGTAAGCACCGGATAACCTGATGTTAAATTCGTTCAAATAGTTCAAAATGAAAATAATTTATATTACGTAGTAGTCGTAGTACTATACTACTATGTAGTACTTTAGTACTTATATTTCAATGAGGTCAAATTTTATAGTCATAAGACGACAATATGGTCGAAAATGTCCTAAAAAATTTAAAAAATGAATTAAAACCGTCAAGAGACGTCCTAAAATTTATTAAATCCGCTAAAAATGCAAAAAAAGCAAAAAAATGCCTCAAAAAATTATTGTAGTTAGATCGCGAAGTACTTGAAACATATTTGTAGCTTGGAAAGCATCGCGTAAGATATCCCAAGAAAAAAGATGCAAATGCATTGAAATCCGAGCCCTAGTAATAACATTCCTAGACACTGAAATTAATGAACCCTCCCTCACTCATTTCAAATTACAAGTGCACGTTGACCCATAATATTCAGTTATTTGTAAATGCAAAGTACCAGCAATTAAACATAATATGAATGAAATATTTTCTAAAGTTTCAATTTTATTCTCTGCTTCTGCAAAACATGTCGATTGAACATATAATTGAGTCAGATGAAAAAAATTGTATGCAAAATTGTAAAAAATAACTTACAACATTATGGGAGATGCGTTGGGTCAAGCGATATGATGCATAAATAATTTTTAAAGATTATGAAGAATTTTGTCTTACTATAATATACTCCTCAGTCTCACATTTTAACAGAATTTCAACTATTTACCATATTGCCAGATACTTTAAAAACACCTAAACTTATAATCGGTATTTCTATCCACACTTATAAGTTATAACATTGATAAAACAAACTTGAATAAACATGTTTTTTTTTCAATCAAAATTAAAACATTAAATAATAATTTATTCAATAGTATCAGGAAAAATACAAGATAAGCAAAATATTTAAAAATATTATTCCCACAAATAAATGTAAAAAAGAAAAAAACAATAATTGTAAAGCCAAAAGAATTCCTCTACATGCAAAAATTTAAAATAAATTGTTAAAGATGATCTTTTATTACATTCAGTAAAACTGTGTCACTGTTAAGCAAATTTCCATGTTACTCTTTACAGAAATCTTGAAAATTCTACGATTAAAAACTTACAAACTATGTGTTTTCTAACTCTATGGTAGCGGAGGATAATTTGTAATGTACAAATATGATATATTATACAAACTCCATATAACTTACTATTTACATGAAATAATGTCATATTTAAAATACAGTCCAGCTTAATAAATTATGGTATAAAATGTATCATTAACTAATTCTTATGTAGTCTTGCAAAGTGCTGAACAAAAAATTAATTCACGCCATGACGTCATGTCAGTATTTTATGACCAAACAACTTTAAATCTACCACTAGTTAATGGATTATGGGAGTTGGCTTTTTTTCGATTCAGTATTAAATATATTACAATACAACACCAATTGTTTACTACTTAAAATAAAATCAAATAATATTTAACCATCATAATTTTAAATTGTAAAACTTGTGAATAAATCAATGTTAATGGAAAAAGGCATATCTATTTAAAAAAACATTTTAAGATCATACAATTATATTCTTAGAACTAAATTATATTTTAAGATATATAGTCATTTAAATGTTTTATTAAAATAATTAAATAATTTAATAAAATAATTCTAAAAAATTTAAATAATCATTGGGTTACTACTAACAGTATTGTACACTAATTATCATACTATTATTACTTATCAGCATAAGGCCTTACTTTGTTTAATTTCAATAATTGTTCATTATTTATGAATACTATTTTGTACTATAAAATAAAGAAAGTCATTTTATTTTTTCTCTAATACAATTTATGGAAATAATCATTCGTAGTTCATGCATCATACCAAAATTATTTAATATTACAGTACAAAATAAAATTCTGAATATTATTAGTAGTAATTAATTTAATTTTTACAGTTTATGGTCAATTGACACATATGATACAGTTTGATTTGTTTCTAGAAAAACAATTATTTGCTATTAAAAAACTTAAATGAAAAATAATAATGATAATATCAAAAAACCAGAAATAATATAAATAAATTCATACAAAAGTAATTATTATAATTACAAATATTACCAAATTATAGTTTTAATATCTTAAACTTATTTAATCATAAGTCATTACACAGTTATTATTATTTAATATTTTTGTTAACACAAGATAATGGTATTTATAATCTTATTAATCAAGACCTTCTTTCTTCTCTCTTAAAGCTTCCTAAAATGTAAAGTAAAAAATATTAATCTCAAATTATTACTGAGTAAAGTTTGTGTACAGCATTAAAATAAAACATTTTTATGTTATGAATTTTTATTTTTATTATAATAATTAATGTTGATTAAAGTTAAGTAGTTAGAACACATCCATTCAAATACACAGTAATAAAAATGTAACCTAATGTAAATATATGAGTAAAACTTATACAGTTACTCATTTATTGTCATTCAATTGTGCTAGATTTAAAAAATAATGCTGAAAATTTACTATTTTACAAGAAAAAAATAAACACAAGAGATGGTACAGGCCATCATTTTATTTTAAATGTATAGGTCTTATCTAGCTTTATGTCATTAATTAAAGAAAAGAGTTTGGAATAAAAGATCAAAATTTGTTGTAATTTATAGTTAATTTAGTATTTACCATATTATATAAAATGTTAACATTTAAGCATAAAATAATGAAGGAAATTATAAATAATGAAAGAATGATAATTAATACTTTGGTTATAGACATTTGATTAATTATTATTTATTAAACACAGTTGATTGCTATATAAAAATTAATAGTAATTTAAAGTAAAAAAAGAATTATAAATCTATAGATTTCTATAATATTCAGAATTAATTTGAAAATATTATATAATTTGTATTGTATGTATTTACTTTTTACACAACAAATAAATAACACTAAAACTCTAGGTCTGTGGGTTATGATTTAAAATCCATTATAGAGAATAATTAATAGAAACAATACCTTAAAACGTTCCTCAAACAAAGAAAGTTCGGCCAAGAGATCAGTTATAGAATTGGTCAAGGCATCTTGCGGTGTATAATCAGAAGTCGTTTGAATACGAAGTTCAAATTTGTGCTCCAGAGGATGTGGTTGTTTATACCCGGCAAAAAGTACATTGGGGTCTTTAAGTAATTGACTACATTGAAAAAAAAAAAGAAAACAATTAGAATTTACAATAATCGTACGATTATAATAATATTGCTAACTTCCTAATCATGTTTCCCAAGGTATGATCTTCTTTGTTGACAGTGAATATTGCTGCGTTCGTGACTTTTGTATCCACTTCTTTAACAATTCTGAAATTAAAATAATTTTTTTTATCAATCTCGGCAAAAACTGACAAAACACTACTCACTTCTTTTCACCGTCGTACAACAAAAACGACTCGAACGTCGGAGGTGCGTTCATTTTGGAAAGTTAAATGTTAAACTTTGTTGAGCACTTCAGTTAAGTAAAAAGCCGCAATTCGGAAACAAAGTTTGCCTAACAATGTATATGTATTCACTGTTTGCGGCTTATCAAAACTGTTATCATTATAGTTGGTAAACCGTCATAGATAATAAAGAATTATTAATTATTATCTATGTAAACCGCAGATAAACGAGATTGTGATTAGGAACTCTTTGGAATTTACTTTTGCGTACGACGTAGGTACCCTAATAAATTCTTATGCTGAATGACGTTCATTATGTTCTAATAACTCTAGAACTCTAATGAAGTACACGTACCTACAACATGTACGGTGTACAACCTACCTACGAAGTGTGAACAGAATTCGAAAGATGAAATTATTTTATATTTTTATTTACGTGAAAAACTGATAAACGAATAATATGCTATTGGCTATTATTTGTTACGCCTCTGTGTTGATCTTACGAACAGCAATAGTTGTGGCCAAAAAAAAATGGATGAAAAAAAAAAAAATGTTAAATATGTGGATATCTATCATATTTCTTTTTTTTTTTTTAATTTTTTAATTTAAGCATATTACACATGACTATAAGTAGTTTAGTCTTAAGTCGTCTGTCTGAGAAAATTTCTAATTGTTAATGTTAAATAAAGTGGGTATTGGACAATAGACATTATCACATTAGAACGTACCTAACTACTAATTTTCACATGAAAATATTATGATATTTGATTTCATGTAATTTGTATTGATCGGTAATTAATATTTAAATATATTATTAATGAGAAAAACAACTGCAATATTATTCAAAAGTTAATTTTTTTTTTTTAATCACTTTTACAGTTTAAATTTAAATTTCAAAGCACTATTTAATGATGATAGATTATAGTAATAAAAGTAAAGAAAAAATTACTAATTAATAATTAATATTAATACAATTGTATTGGAATTTGGAAAGAAATGTTGGTAGTAGATAAGGACGTTATAGATGCGATATCAAATCAATTTTTCAAATACATCTGCTGCAGTAAGTGTTGAGAAAATTAAAATTATATCGGTTATAAAAATAGTAAATACATCATTGGTTAACATTAAAATATATTAGATATTTTTCTTCTGAAGATATTGGTTACTTGTCCCATAATCGATCTGATCTCTTAAAGACACTAAGTATAATAGTATAATAGATAGTTATTTATTGATTATAAAAATTAGATGATTGGTTGTGTAATTTCGTTTTTAATGCTCACAATGAAATATTTATTTAGTAAAATAAGAAAAGAATATTAAAAAACAATAGATATCATGTTAAGACATATATAATGACATTGGCTACGATGATTTTGTTTTAGGAATTTGAGTATTATATTTTCATGGTAAAGTATAATAAATAATCAATATTGATATATAGAATAACAATTTTACAATAACACATTAAAAACCTTTCCTTGAAAAAAAAAAAAAATTTCAAAATTCAAATCTTTTATTTATAAATTAAATCAAAATTCAGCATAATAATGTTAATCAATAATGTATGTGTTTAAACTTTTCTGAAATAAATGCAAAATTAATTTCTTAACAATCTTGTTAATTTGCTTTTATATCCTTTAGATTTTATCGAAAGAAATTAATAACGGAGACTTTATACAAACCAGTATACAATATTTACAACAGTTAAAATGCGAACTGGAAAACAATGAAACAAATGACGAATCCAATAAACTACAAAAAACCGTCGACCTTTCAAGAATCAACAAAGAAGTCCAAAAATGCTACGAGAAAATGTTGGAGGAAAAGTCAAAAAAAATCAAAAACCAAATGGATGAGAACAATCGAGTGACGATTTCGCATCGAAAATTAACAATGAAACACACCGAACTCATTTGTAAGTTAGAAAACTCAAAAAACAATGTAAGACGTCTACAAAAAGAAGTATGCATATTACAAGATAAAAAAGTAAGTACCTATCGTTTTGTTTTCAATATAACTGTATATATACATTTGAAAAATGTTAGGTATTTAGGATTTAGCTGAATTACTCGGTTTCGCACGGAGAAGTATTTGCTGGCGCATAGTTCTAAAAGAAAAATTACTAGTGGTGCACACAGGATTTTTTTCGGAAGAGAGGGTTTAGGTACAAATATTATACATTTTACGATTGTAAGAACTCTTTAGATACTTTGACTTGTTTTGACAATTATTATTGTTATATACTTAACTGAATTAAATTGTATCCTTATATAAAATATTGGTTTAAAAGTAAATTACAGATAACATAACATTTTGTATTTTTTATTATTTATATTCCATAAAATAATAAATATGAACATTTTGTGTGTATTTGTTAAATTAAATTAAGAATTTAGAAATTTAACTTTAATTTTTTGATTGATAATTTACTCATCTCATTTATTTTATTACTCGAAACATTTTTTATATCCTTGTGAATATTTAATAAAGCTAGAATATTATATTAAGCCTATTTACTGCATTCCTACACAACTTAGGTCTTAGTAATGATTATACTGGGAAAATAATAATTTGTATAAATTTGCAGATATTTTGAAATGATTATATTTCAACCCTTAAAAATTATATTTTCAAAAAATTCTTTTGTGGTGCACTTAAACATGGTCAATGTATATTTAATTTACTATAATATTTATTATATTCAAATTTTGACTGCATGCTAAATCCCATGATTTTGCGCGAAACAGTCTCAGTCGAGTCCTAGTTTTTAATGAAATACTATTTTACATTTTTTAGAGCCTAGCTATGTTTGGTTAGCCTTAAGGTACCTTGTATTTTGATATAATTTTTTTCATCATTTATGATGATGGATAATATATACAATATCCAGTAAAAGTTTTGAGTCACTATGATAATCAAAATAATATGTCAGCCACCATTTAAAGCTTGAATAAGTAGCACCCGTAACAACCTTCTCCTAATAATAACAAATACAATAAAAAAAAAAAAATTAGCGAAATCGGTCCAACCGTTCACGCGTGATGCTCTCACAAAGAGAAATAGGGATTCATTTTTTTATATAGAAATTTTATAATATATGAATAATAACAATTGATTTTATTTAATTTAGTAACCTTTACAGATATCATACAGATGATATACTAGTAAATAGGTCTATAAAAAAATAAATAGGCTTTCTCAATGAAATAACTAATAATTTTTTTAAAACATACCTACCTTGGTACTTTGCTATAGTTATTAAACTTTTGTTGGTTTTTTTTTTTTGTGTTAAGTTAACTGAGCGTTACGTGTTGTATTTTAGTGCGATAAGGATAGTGTTTATTAACACTTGCCAAAACTTCCAAATTATGTTCACCAATTTCGTATAGTTAGTAATAAATTAAAAACCGCGTATATATAGCTCACGTACGAAACCGCGGGTTGTTCAGCTACGGTTGTAATAACCAATAGGTATAATCAGTGTTTGATTTGGGAAGGGGAACGCGGGAGGACTGACTCGGCTCAGCTATACCTCAACTAATTTTTAGAAATTTTAGCTATATAAGGTAAGTATATTGATTAACTCGGTATATCTAATAATAATTTTTATAATCCTCAAGAGTAGGTACCTCTACCTTTTTTTCTCAAGTCAAGCACTGGGTATAATATAATAGAAAAACAAATTTTTTTTGCTTACACAGTAGAATATTAATTATTAATTTAAGCCTTGATCACCAAAGTAAATTTTCTTCATGAATTAGTAGATACAATAAAGTAATTATGAACACGCATATGTATTGTTCTTTTCTAGTCAAAGTTAGAAAACGAAATTTTAGAAAAAGAAAAATTGCATGCAGTTTGTGAAGGCAATGTGTGCGAAATGCGCTGTAAGCTTGACGAATGTTCAAAAGATAACCAACGGATGACTAAAAACATAGCTGCACTGAAATCGGACTTGAGATGTAAAACAACGGAGCTGGACGATGAAAGATTATGTCTCAAACGTCTGAAAGACACAATAGAAAAAGATCGAGAAGAAAGATGTGCAATCGAGTGGAAATTGAAATGTTGTCAGTTGAAACAAGAGGCAGATGAGAATAAAGAGTGCCAGTCAAACGAAAATAAATTACCGAAGCCTTGCTGCAAACCGATAGATGATGAACTATGTTGCCTGAAGAAACAGAACCACGAATTGCAAATGGAAATTGAGCGGAAAAACTCGGTCATAAATAGGCACAAAAATAAATATAACGAAGCGAAATCTATACTAAAACAAATTAAATTGTCTAGGGAGAATTGTTGCAAACCAAAATATGAACCACTTTGTGTGGACAAGTGTTTGTTAAAACTAGTGACATCATCTCAGGAGAAGTGTTGTAAGCCGAAATGTGAAGATCGTTGTTGTACAATGAATAGAGTCGAAAAACAATTGGTTTCTAACATTTGTTGCATGAAGGCGTGTTGCAATCCGAGCGCACCATGCTGCAAGCCAAGCAAACCGTGCTGTGATACAATCACGTGCACCTGCAAAACGATTACGTGCACATGCAAGTCAAGCGCACCATGCTGCAAGCCAAGCAAACCGTGCTGTGATACAATCACGTGCACCTGCAAGACGGTTACGTGCACATGCAAGTCAAGCGCACCATGTTGCAAGCCAAGCAAGCCGTGCTGCAATACAATCACGTGCACATGCAAAAAAGTTACGTGTACATGCAAGCCAAACACACCATGCTGCAAGCCAAGCAAGCCGTGCTGCAATACAAGTATCTGTAAGGTGGTCACGTGCACTTGCAAGAAGGTCACGTGTATATGCAAGCCAAGTGCACTATGCTGCAAGCCAAGCAAGCCGTGCTGCAAGCCAAGCAAGCCGTGCTGCAATACAATCACGTGTACTTGCAAGACGGTCACATGCACATGCAAGTCAAGCGCACCATGCTGTAATACCATTACGTGCAATTGCAAGACAACCACGTGCACTTGCACGACGACCACGTGCACATGCAAGCCAAGTGCAGCATGTTGCAATACAAACACGTGCAATTGCACGACAGCCACGTGTACATGCAAGCTAAGCGCACCATGCTGCAAGCCGAGCACGCCATGTTGCAAACCAAGCCCAATGTGCTGCTATCCGAGTCTTTCATGCACCAAGCCCAGCCCAACTTGCTGTAAGCCCACACTGCCATGCTGCAAACCAAGCTCGTGTTGCAGACCAAGCACGCCTTGCTGCAATTCGAGTACGTGTACGTGCAAGACGAGTGCAATATGTACTTGCAAGACGAGCACTTGTTGCAGTTCGAGCGAGAATACGATTCCATTGAGTAAGTGTAAAAAGATTATAACCGATGAAGATCGCTACACAAATCAATTAAAAAAAAATCTTGTCGAATTAAAAAATTTAAAGATTGATGTCCAACAATTGTCTAAAATCAAGTAATTCGCATCGAATCAATGTACAATTGGATTTTTTTCGAGGATATTAAATGAGTATTAAAGAAGCTAAATATGTAGATATTATTTTATTGTTTATCCTGTCGAATGTATAATAGTATTGTTTTAGGAGAATGGCTGTTATGAATACGACCACCTTGGACAATTGTATACACAAATTAAAAGATAAAACTCACATATTATTTTATTAGATATTTTAGTCAAATGCCAATATTTAGTACTTCCAAAATTATATTGTTAGATAGCAATAAGCCAATCAACTAAGATGTGCCATAATGAGTCCCAACGCATTACGTATTTTTCACATCAACAAAATTAATTGTTAGTTATTTATAACATTGTTATAGTTAAATTTCAAACAAGTTCTGAAACATTATTGAAGTATATTAATTAAATTATTGTTTACTTTTAACAATTATTGATCATCTATTGGTTATTCATAACTCATTCCCAGTATACAAAATCAGCAAAATATTTTTTTTAAGGAATATGAATAGAATTGATTATAACTGTATTAGTATAATATACCAATATATTTTATTAACTGAAGTTTCCATTATTGAAGGAAATAATTTAAATTAGAACAAGAATTTATGTTGTACGACAGCTGACAGGGAAACCTACATCTCTGCATTATTTTTATAAAGCTGTATAAACACAAAATGACAAATCACGAAGGAACATTATCAATAATGGCAGTGAACGAAAATATTGCTGTGTATTTTGCGTGTACCAGGTAAACGCATATTGATCGATTTCACGTAGACACAGTTATTGTAAATAGAGGTGTATTGTTTCTTGGAAATAAATATGATAGTATTAAAGTCGTTCATTTGTTCCCGTAGTCGAGTGCAAGAGTCTAGACTTCTAGAGAAATACGTCAACAAAAATTGGTGTAGGTACAGGCCAAAGAGCAAAGGGTAACGACGGGAGACGGACGAATAGGAATATTGGATAGTCGGCTTACATTGGTACTTAGGTACATTTTGGTACATTTTGCATAATTTGACACTGACCTACATGGACATCATTTCAATTTTTTTTTTTTTTTTTGTACGCATAAATATTGAGCAGGCCATTGTTTTTTTCAATATACTTCACATTATTAATATTATTATAGTACAATACTAATTATTGACACATTAATAAAAGGTCAAATGATGTAATACTTTGATTCAATAATTCTAGTTAAATTATGTAATATTTAATTTTTAACAGTATAAATTATTCGAAAAACCACAATTACGAGTACAATGATGGCTTTATGAAATTATATGATTCAAGCTTTTAATTATTGAACAACTGCTAAATATTAGTATTATAGTGCTTATTTTTAACAGTTATGATTATTCTGTAATTGCTTACTTTTTGAAATGAAAAGATTATTTTTACTACGATTGATTTGTGACACAGATATAATTAAACATGTTTAATATCTATGTTTTATGATCATAAAATCGTACATGATATCAACTATCAATGTCATCAATTTATATTTTCCTTCGATATTAACTTATTTATTTATTATAGTATTGTGGAATACCGACCTATGTTGAGTGAAATTCGCTTATTATCAAATTTGAAATTATATATATATATATATTTTTTTTTTTTTGATATGGCCGAGCCGGGTCAAGTGGCTGTGCCTTGCGGGCCAAAACTACATTACAGAATTTTAGGTACGAAAAAGTATACCCTACGTGCTGCAAATGCGAAATGCCTGCTGACTTGGAGCGCGTTCCAATGGAAAAACATTCAGAAATCTCGCGATTATTACTTTTCGTAACTTATTACATTACTGACCATAAATAAACAGATAGGTACATGTCCTATCACATAATAATATTTTGATGGTGAATAGAGAATGATCGTGGTCCAGCGGTTGTGTTGGTAAGGTATATTTCTTATGTAACACAGTTAATATTTCACTCGTTAGTGGATTCATATAATTTTGTGTCTTCATTGATGTGTCTCGTTTATTTAATAATATTTTTCGTATTGAGCATGATACATATATTAGTAGGATCTCAATCCGGTCATGGGGTAGTGGTGTCTCATAGTACAAATTTCCTTAATAGGAAATCCGAATTTTATTTGGTTTCCGCACCGTTGCTGCACATTACTCCATCGAGTCATGTCCAAGGCGGAATGTATTTTATTAATATATTTTTATATAAATGGAGAATATACCTCGACTATTGGTCACGTACTCACGTGCGCGAAACGGTCGAGTATAATATCTATTGTTTGTACGTACATTAGATACAACTCGTTTTGTTTGAATTATTCATATCAACACAATGTATGTACCTACGCGTGAAACATTTTGCTGCCCGATTTCAGTGGAAAAACTTGAATTTTCCGAGTTCGTAATTAATATTATTGGCCATTATCCGTGACCCATCACCGATTTCAATACGTAAACATAAACATATTCACAGAACCCGGGATTATAAGGGCAAAAAAAAAAAAACTTATGGGGTGGACTTTGATCCCCGTATACTATTTTAAGTGTTCCGTTGAACCTTTTCCATACAATAACTATTATTATTATTGGGCCACTACTAGTTAATTGTTATTAATTATACTGTACATACAATACGTATACATTAGGTACCTACGTCGTTTAACAATTGATAAGTTTTGGGTAGTTATTGTGAGCAAAATGCATTGTTCCTCGGAAGTATGTGCTGCAGATGCTACGGTGAAGTCGGTTATAGCCGCGGTTGACCGTTGGTGACACACTGACACGTTATGGTTGATAACAGTAATAGTAAAATAAAAAAAAAGAACCGGATGGGGACTTGGCGCTGAATCATGTCATCATTTTGAATTCTTATCAAAATGCACGTTTGTTATTGTATTTTAATTCATAAGTTAAAAATATAATTTACAATAAAATATTTACAGTAATTTTTTTTTAGATTCTGAACGTAGTGATATATCTATTGGTTTTACAATGATGTGTGTTTTTTTTTTTTTATTGTTTTTTGTGTCTATCGTCACGTTTTGGGGTAGTAAAAATGCTTCGAATTCCCTAAACCGTAAAAATTTCTACCGGACTTTCAGGAAAAAAATTGTATGACTGTCTGAAATTTAAATTATTACCTACGAAATTGCATAAAATAACGATTTATCCTCAACCGATTTTAGATAATTGTTATTATTCAAAAAGTATAAGTCGCAGAAATTTGAAACTTTTGACAGTTGTTTAGATTGGCATTTTTTGGTCATATTTTTTCAAAATATTATACTAATTTTTAAACAACTTACAGGCATTGGAGATATTCGATGTTTTCACATTTATTTATTGTTATATTATATTTATAATTGTTGATAACAAAAAAAATTGGCTGGGACAAAATACTTGAAAATTTAATTAAGGTTCCACAGAAGTTGTTGTTAGTGTCATTTCAAAATTATTTAAATCCATTGGCATAATTACTTTTTATAAGCGTTTGATAAGCAAATATTGACATAATATTACAATTTAAATAATATATACGCCTATTCTAGACTAACATTTCCGTTCAGAATCGTTATTCGTACACAATGATATCTATCATTGCATTCAAATTTAACAAATCCATTGTAATAATGACCTATTCTATAAACAAAGTGCACTCCACCCTCTACTGTACAGCAGAGCGAGGCCCATCCGGTTATTTTTTTTAATTTGATTATTCATAAATATTTTTTATATGATTTAAAGAGGGGTACAGGGGGTGTGGGGGTATAGACCCCACGGCTTGATAACGTTTAACCAGGCACCTCTTTCCCATTGGGCACTTTGGGCACGTGCCCAGGGCCCCTCTATCTCCGGCCAGATCACCAACCGATAATCGATGTATATTACTGATAAATAAACTTATTTAGAAAAAAATCAAAGAATAATCGCTAATAGCTATAATAATAATAATAATAATAATAAAAAAAATTGTTGTTTAGTAGTATTCTATATAT
The DNA here is from genome assembly GCA_025469195.1 of Chaitophorus viminalis. Lineage (NCBI taxonomy): Eukaryota > Metazoa > Arthropoda > Insecta > Hemiptera > Aphididae > Chaitophorus > Chaitophorus viminalis. The sequence continues at coordinate 125,237 of JAIPRK010000330.1, forward strand.
ACTCGAATCAGATAATGCAGAATGCGACCGTCTCTGTGGTGAAAAGCAACAATTTGACTTCACCAACAAAAATAATTATATCAGTTGAACCACAACAATTTTCTGACCCAGAACATATTATATCACACGATCCCGTTTATTATTTTCACGAAAATTTAACTGAAACAAATCGAGAAATGTTGATTTGTAAAGGACCTGCGTATTTTCAAAATAAAGATTATGACTTTTCCGAGACATCTAGAACCTACAAAGAAGCAAATGGTAATAAATCAATTACTAAGTATTTCAACAAAGCATTAAAAATAAAACAAAAAATAAATAATAATTTACAGTTAAATTAATCTAGACTTTTTCTTATTTACCTGTTATAATAAAATAGTGTTCTATACAAGTCATAGGGGGGCCCATTATACCCCTCCCCTAGGCCTCGAATAGATTAAAGACGGCCCTGCGTTTAACAAGTGATGGAAACGCTTTTTTTTAAAAAGTTAACAGAGTCTTTATACTTTTAATTTTTCCAATTCGAGCACTGAGTACGCGCCACGCGGTGTAGTCATATCGAGGGTATATTATTCTCCACACCGTTGTCGAAAGCTCAAAATCATTGACCTAATCAGGCAGTGCCTTGGTTCATATTTAATCCGTTCCCAAATACCAACCGTATGATTAATGATTCCATGTAATATTAGGTAAGTTTAATAAATTATTCGTTGTTGATCACCGACAACATTATGAGTATCACATTTTTGCTATAGATATCAATGAAATACATACCTTGGCTTTCATGGCGTTTGCAGTATTCTTAACACTTTTTGAGATGATATAAACGTTTGGTTGTTATTAATTTGTTTGATTATGTTTGTTGTTTTCTATTTCGTAGACCAACTATTGTTTTTCCATTCGCCTAACTTTTCAAAAACATGTATACTGTCAACCAGGGGCGTAATTATGAGAGGGGGGGATATGGGGGACAGAATCTCCCCGCATATGCTGTATTTGTGTATTTATATGTGTTATGATGCAGTATCAGATTTCATTGAATTATTTGCATTTGTAGTAGAATCATTACAAATTATTACTAATTGGAATGACAATTATTCCACAGCAACTGATGCAAAGCTATTATAATTAAGAGCTATTGATTCAGAATTTCTTATTTCCTTTCAAGTTGTACAAGTACCTAATTAATAGAACAATTTATTCAACTGAATTTAATATTAATTTGATATTACATTCTTTCCAGTTAGTTTTTTCTTTTGGATTACCATTGTGCAAATTACTTTACAAAAAAAAAAAAATAAATAAATAAGATATTATTAACATATTAAAAAACATCAGAATAAATTGTAGTAATGAATTTCAGAAAATGTTTATTCTAGCAAAAGTATGCATATTAATTATTTATATATGAAGTAATAAGATATTTCATGTATTTCATTCAACAAGAAATATCAGTAATTATAGACCTTGACTTAAGCACCAAAAGAATAACTACAAAACAAGTAAATCGAACAAATCCAGATTCCACTGAAAGTGTTTAAGAATACGATAAAGTATCAGTATTTATACCATACCTAGACTATTTTATATATCAACTAGAAGAAAAATTCCTAGCCCATTCTAACATTTTTGAAGGTATATTAAATTATTGTAATATTTTTAATATTAATTTGTAATAATATAAAAGATTTGCATCTATCTATTATTTATTATTGAAATTCAAACTTAAATTTTAAATGTACATGTTATTTTTATAGGATTTCTAATACATTATCTTCTACTGATGAAAAGTCATTTAAAGTCGATTTATATTCAACTACTTTGGATGTACACAACTCAATAGCAGAATTCCAATTTTGGAAGACAAAATTAGAAAAACTACTATTCCAAAAACAGGAATTGTAGCACTATAAATATGTGTAACGGGGATATATATCCTAATTTATTTTAAAGATACTATGTACACTTCCAGTGTCTACTAGTACGCCAGAAAGGATGTTTTCTAGCCTTAAAAGAATAAAAACTTATCTTCAAAACAGTATATCAGAGGTAACTAACTTATAGTTGTACTTGAAAAAAACAATTTTCTTAATACATTATAAGTAATAATTAATTGTTGATTTAATTTGTTTCAAGAATCGACTTAATGGTCTGGCAATGTTGACTATTCATAGAAATATTGAATTTTCAATTGTTGAGGTGATAGACATATACTGGCCAAAAAGCCAAGAAAATTACCAATGTTATTATAAATTATTAGGTAAAATAAAAATTATCATGTTAATATGTGATGATTTACCAATATTTTGTAAAGGGGGGTGTGGGGGCAAAGTCCCTACGAGTCTGCCTTGCAGTGACGGCTCTAGGAAGGGGGGCCTAGGGGGCCATGCCCCCCCAAACTCAAAAAAAAAAAAAAAACGGGGAATTTAATATAATATTATACACTATTATTGACTTGTGTACTATTTTGTATAATATTTTGTACTAATGTAGGTAATATGTGGCACTGACGTTAAAGCATTTGAATAAATATATCATATTATAATATTGAAAAAAATGTGTGTGAAGTTTATGCCCCCCCCCAGAATCAAAACCTAGAGCCGTACTGCTGCTTTGAAGTATTATTCGATATCCCTCCCCATAAGACATACTGAATTACACCACTGCTGCCAAAAGTTATAACTTAATAACTATATATTGTAATAGGTTCGTCGACACACAATCACCTTTATCCGAATTCTGGAATCGTTCAAAAATACCAATTTCAATTTTCAAATATCAAGACATAGGTTTTTAAATCTGAACGATCCAATGTTTATACACAGGATGTATTATCTAAATTATATATATATATATATATATACATGTCTTGAATAGTTAACATCTGAAAAAATAGGAACGTCTTGTACTAAGGGATATTGACATTTGTTATCAGCAAATACTGTGCAAAAACCATTGAACTATATGATAACTGGAACGCTCACCAGCCATAAGACCAATGTAAACAGAACCGAAACGGCATGTTAGAAAAAGACAGCAGATAAAAATGGTGCTGCTATCTTTTTTTATCACACACAACAATATGATTGCTTTGTGTTTACCAATAAATAATAATTAATAATGTTCGTTTAACTTTTTGTTCCGTCACTTAAGTTCTAAACTCAAACTTGAATATTTATTGAAAAGTTTCCATGTTCATTTTATGAAGATATAATTTTAAATAAAGATGTTTTTAGTATCTAAGGATCATAACTATTCATTAATACTAGTAACAGATTATGTTTCTTTTACAAATTTTAAAAATCGAGGCAAACTGAAATTTGTTTCAATGTTTATTTTTAAAATAATATTATTCACTGAAAAATTTTATCTAGCATATTCTTTATACATAAAAAATAACAACTTTAAAAAAGATATTATATTAAAAGTTTAAAGACAGTTTTTGAATTGAGTAAAAAATGTATACCCTATACATCAAATTATTGATACATGTAGGTACTTAAGAATTACACGAAATGAAAATTGTAAAATTTATATCTTCAAATTATTGTACTTAAAGAGTGCATACCTCAGTGTAAACAATTAATACAGCAAAAACAAGGTTCAAAGTCATCCCTTAGGCATAAATTAAACAAAATAATTTTATTTAATCATGTTTAATCTGTTATATAATATTGGCATTAATTATATTATAATCAATGACGTTGGTAACAAAGTTATTTTGTGTGTTATAATAACCAGTTTATTTAATTAAACATTTAACTTTTATGATTATTCAATACTTTAATATGTATAATATAATACTATAGGTATGATCAGTGGTGGTGCGTTAGGGGAGACTTTGAGACGGCGTCTCTCCAATAATACATTGGAAAAAAAGAAATTGTTTTAAATTATTTTCAAGTATTTGTGTAATTTATATTATGTGTAAATAATATACTTTTGTCAACTATATCATAGATTAAATATTTAATCTATGGTCCGGGAGACTAGGGGAGAATGGGGGAATGATGGTCAAAGGGTAATCGTAGTCACCTTGATTGTCATGGAACTATGATGACTAAAAATCAGCTCACTACGTGAAATTATTAATTTTATTATCATAGCCTTAAAAATAAAATATGGTAGTTATCAGTTAAGCTTTACCGTAAAAATATAGTTATCAAAGTTTTTTCATGAATTTTCTGTTAAAATTCGTGTACGGAAAACGCATTTCAAGGTAAGTTTATTTTATTATATTTTCTTTTAATTGTAACTTAAATAACAAGTAATTTGTGAGGATTATGAATCTGTATTCTAAATTAAATTAATCAAATTACAATTAGAAAAAAAATTAATTTTTTTTAAAATTTTAGAATGGGGTATTCGCAGTCAGTGCTCATGGGGTGATGATAGTCATTCACAAAATGCCAAGATCATATAAAAGAAAAAACACTATTGGAGGATGTTATATTATGCCATATTAATATGTAGAGGCTGTTATTAATAATATATCATATTAATAAAAGTGTTTTCATGTTTTTTCATGAAATTATGAGTAGAATTAAAAAAAAAACGATTTCCCCTATTAATTTGCATGGGTTTTTGAGTGACTATCATTACCCCTACCTAGGGATAATGGTGGTCATTTCCACTTTTTTTTAAAAAAATTAAAAAATATATTTGTATTAGTTTTAAAAATCTGAAACGTAAGTATGATGTACCTTACAAGTCAATACTTATTTTATTTATATTTGGTAGTGTTTTTGACTAACCGTTTGGCAGAAATCGAAATTCTTACTTAGGTGACTGCCATTCCCCCAATCTCCCCTACTCTCTACCAACAGGCGACACGTTATTCGTTGCGTAGGTATATTTGTGTAGTGCGTTATCTTGTAGCGTTTTTGATCTAATATTGAAATAATGGAATCAAAAAATTGTACATTAGACGAATTATTAAATAACGATTTTCATTCGTTTCCATAAAAATTAAGTCTCCCATATATTTTATTCACGCGCCGCTATTGGGTATGACTTCGGCACTCTTGTCTGTCTTGTCATTGGAAATGGGATTAATCATGGTATTATTCGTTCCTAGATTATAAACGTACAATATTAAGTTAAGTTAGGAAAGTAGTAAGTACAATAATTGAGGTTAGTGGTAAGTCAGCTTCGGGTTAGTAGTGTAGTAACTTTTCTTTCAATTTTGAATAATATTACAAATACCATGTTTTCATTTTAATAAATATTATTAAATTAATCGTTATCTTATATGCTTAGTTATGAATTAAAACCTTTTAACTTTCAATTTACAACTTAATTTATTCTCAACATTAAATATACAATTAACTGCAGCTTCCTTTACATTTATATGACAAATGTAGAAGTTCACGAAAAAGCATTTCTCAATACTTGTAACTTGTTACATAATAAATTATAATTATCTACTAATGAACTATTTATTAATCGTTTAATTATTTATATTGTATTAAATTAATCATAAAGATTTTGTGGAAGTTATAAAATAAATAATGAGATACCAAATTTTAAGAATCAAACTAAAATAATGTCGTGGTATATGGATTTAAGATATTAGCGCTATGTGTAAGACAAAGATAGTAACACCATTAGTATGTACCATCTCGTTCTAACACTGCTTGATGAGCATTCCAGTTATCATTATAGTTCAATGGCAAAAACACACAATTGAATCATAGATTATAATAAATTGTTAACATTGTGTTTATGCTCTAGCCAAATAAGTTACCAACAGGCAACCAACTATAAATAATTGGAATTGATGAGAACCAAAGCAACACAATTTACCTATGTTAATTTAATTCAGCATGGTCGTTTAGTACCCAACATTTTCCGTAAACACATGATTTGAATTGAATCTTTAATCATTTAGAACTCTTAACAAATTTTAGGGTTAATCATTAGGACACAATTGTACATTTTTGAATTGCCAAAAGTTATTGCATGCAATAATTGGTATTTCAATCTCAATGCAACACGCTTATCGGTGTATTGTTTACCCAATAGAGTACATGTAAATACCATTTAAACACATAGTTTTTAAATTTGAAATATGTACCACATATAAATGCACCACGGGACAATCCAATTTCCAAACAGATGTTCAATAGTTTTACAATTTTTTTTGTTAAAAATAATCTGTCATAAAGTTAGAGCCTATTGGGCATGTAGCGAGAATCTATTAACTTTTTATTAGCATAGCCTTGAATGGCATATGAACAGGGTACAAAAAATCATTCACAAAACAGATAACAATTTTATATATATGATATATATATATATATTATAATTCAAAGCAGTAACCCTATTTCACTACTTTTAACACTATCACAACTATTAAAATCAAAAAATAGTTAAAATATACTTAAATAATGCATTATGAAAGGACAATAATAAAAACAACACAATAATCATTTTATAATAATTATAATTTATCAGAAGCTAAGTTAATGTTACATTATACACATGTACATAAAAAAATAAATGATACATAAATATATAATGTTTATAGAGATTTATAACTGCGAATAAAATAATTTTAACTATACAACAAACATGTTCAACTGCTAATAATATAACGAAAACTTTTATCAACCCAATAAAATATATACTCCCTTTGATAAGACTTAAATACGTATAAACTTAGAAGTATGCAAAGTATCCCCTACCTGGTTATTTCCTAATTCATTAAATGGCCTAGTTATCATTTTGGAATGTAATTAATTATTACTTTGTCAAAAAGAAAAATACATTTATAATTAGACATGTTTGATTAATGGAATTCACAAGATTATTATATAAAAAAAAAAAAAAAATTGGAAACATTTTAGAGTTCTATAATCTATACTTAATACTACAATTTTAATGTTTAACGGAGATCATTTTATACAATTTTTTTTAAAAAATGTTGGTCATTACAAAAAGTAATAAATAGAAAGTGGCACAATAGAAAACCTTCAACTTGAGAATCTTACATACATACTAAATACTTTACTAGCATATGGAGTATACATCATAAATATGTTTTTATACAATTTATTAATAATTACAAATAGTTCCTAAAAAAAAATATATATATATATATGAATATATTTAGTACATAATTAATAAAACTTCCTAAGAAACTATACAAAATAATTTTATCATTATAAGCTAAATAAGACTAGAATACAAAAGGATAATGTAATTTGATATAAAAAGTCAAAATTAAAAGATTGCATTAATATGAAGAAATGGCTAGTAAAAAAGTTATAATAGCAATCATAATTTGTTTTTAAAAATATATATAACATATAGTTTACAAAGTAATTAATATTACACATAAATTTAAATGTTTTAAAATAGCCAATTTTTTTTTTTTTTTTTTGTAATGAAGTTTACAGTAATTTTTTAGTTTTAATTTGAGGAACACCATATTCAATCAACATTGTTGACTATAAGTTTTTATACATTTTTCAAAAGGTAAATCAGTGAATTACATAAGGGTCAAACTTACTGTAAAACATCAGATTCCAAAACATTAAATATTTATTATGAACTGTACTAAATCGTCTAAATTTTATTTAAATAGATATTATTGCACATTTAAATGATCGGGTCATCAAGACAGTACCGATCAATCAAAAACCTTTTTAAACTTGAGGATTAAAAACAAATGATTACAATGACCCGTTGAAAGGGTAAGTCACATATTTCAATTAAAAAATCATACTGTGGCAGTATTTGACTATTTATAACTGCATGAGGGTTTACAGTCTTCAGCTGTAACAGGATATTTTTTACCACTCCATGGTGGTGTTAATAAATTGGAAGGAGTTACAGGACCCTTGACCCTGGCCAATTGAATAAGTTCAAATCTGCTTTGAGCTAAATCCTAAAACATATAAATAAAATTAGGAAAGTATAGAAGATTAACATCATAAGAACAAAACAGATCAATAATTTGTAATACTATGCAGTATACAAATTCTAATTTACATTAATTGTTTAACAAAGAGATTTACCTTACTTACGTCTGAACGCAAAAATAAAACATAAGTATAAGAACACTTTAAAACCATTTTGAAAGTAATAATATTATAATATGACAGTATCAGATACTTACATACATATCCATACTGACTAAATGTTGCTGTTTAGCGTGGGTGCCATCTACTTGTTCTGAATCATTTTCAAAATCAATTTCTTCATATTGATATTCTTCTATAATTACACTCCAGTAAACAGACATCCACTCAACACAATTACATACATTCCCTTCAGATAAACCTGTAAAAATTGTTTTATTGTAACTAATGGTAGAATAGAAGACATTTTTTATCGAAAACTTACCAGAAATGGTCAATGCAATTTTTTTATTGAGGACTAGAGTAAGAGCAGATGCTGCAAGTTCACTATAAGAATAGCGTAAGCAGTTGGAATCCAAAGTAGCTAGATCCAAAAGATGAGCCACCTGGTTGAATAAATTTTGAGGGAATTGTGGAGTAATTAGACTATCTTCAGCAGTGCTATCATCAACACAAATGAATTGCAACATCAATTCCACCCAATAATTAATAGAAACTGGTGTTAAACGGAATCGCAAATGCTAAACAAAATTAATAATATGTTAGTTAACTATAAGAGGTTACCTAATTTTATATATAAATTGAAATTACCATCAATAAGATTTTTTCCATGTCTAATAGATCAGCATCAGTACATGCACCATCAGTGACATATGCAAACTCAGTTAATTTAGGAGGGTATATTTCTTCCATTTTAGCTGCCATAAATAGACAAGTGATTCCTAAACATACACAAAATAGGTTAATATTAAATTAACCCGATTTCGTATAGCTTAAGATTTAAGCCATAATGTGTAAGTATTTACCAATGAGTTGTAGTTTTTGTTTAGGAACAGATTCACTATTTGAAAGATATCTATCTAAATAGTCCATAGCTAAGTAATAAGTTTCTCTGTGTAACTTATAAACGGACGATACCTAAAAAATTTAAATAAATAAATTGGGGAAAAGAAAAAAAGAAAATATTTTAATAAAATACCTCAATGAGCCAATCTAAAAGAATAGCTCTCATGCGAGGTGTAATATGTTCATGGTATTCTTGATAATCAGGATTTCTGTATGTTAAAGTAGCAGAATCCCTATTACAAATCATTTGCCAAAATGCTGCACGTTTTCCCCATGGGATTTCTGGCAATGGACAAGGCCTTTCATTCAAAGAAATAGGTTTCTGATTAATGGCTAAATCACGAAATCTAAAATAATAAAATAAATTTTATTAATAACTAAATAAAACCCATGAAATACTATTTGACTTACTTGCTCCAAGTGGAAACTACTGCATTTCCAGCAGTTTCATTTATAGTTGAATAACGTGGAGTTGGGACATATGTGGGTGGGTCATTCTCAATATTTTTCTTTGGTTCAGAACTATCAATGCAATCAGGGCTCAGTTCATTGTCAGATAATAATGGAGCTGGTTCACTGAGAGCAGGACTACTGATATCAGATTCAGCCCTAAAAACACATTCAAATTATAAAAAATAAAGATAATATTTTTACTAAATATTGATTATAAAAATATATTAGTACATACCTATCATCTGAAAAAATTGAATGCGAGTCCGGCGATAATACTTGCAACTCAGATAATGGACGTCGTTCTACACTCCCATTATTACCAGTAGTCAGTTGCTGGAAGGAATCACTATTTTCCGAATTAATATCAAAAGAATCTGAATCAGTTCGAATTCTAGAATTTCTTTGTAAATTCATAAAATAGTTATGTTCAGAATCATCTGATGGAGATGACTGTGTTGAACTATTACTATGTAATTTAGATCTAGATAAAATATTTGGAAGGTCAACTGGACTATGATCCATTTTTATCCTCTTGCCCGATATAGTACCATTATGTAAATAGCCTTCAGAATTCTGAAAAATATCAATAAGTAACAAAGTTAGTTTCAATAATTTTAAAAATTTTAACTGTACCAAATTGTTTAACATTTATTATAAAATGATCAAGGTAACATCTATTATTTATGGTATGTATTTTAATTACATAAACATGTCATTATAATATCTAACACACAAGATACCAGTAGTATGTTTATTTCTTCACCAAATATGTATATATTTAAATTTGTTATTAATTAATACAGTAGTATTAAATAATATACAATTCTAATAATATTCATTAGCATTTATTATAATCTTATAACTATTATTTGATAACTGAGAAATTCAAAATAGGTTTTTTTTTTTTTATTTAGCTTTTAGTATAACTATTACAGCTCAATGATTATTTGAACGATATAACAGGAGTCAAAATAGGTTAAAATGCTCTTTCTGTCAGAAAAATAATATGATAATTTCATACTTAATGCCTTATATTTAAATTATAGTCTTTTTTTAAAGGATCAAATTATTGAATCAGAAATATCCTTACATGTCTTTTCCTTTTAAAAGCTCCGTCGTTGTTAGATGAATTACCGTCATTCATTGTAATATAAAAATTTAATGAACAAATCTGAAAAAAAAAATTAAATTAATAAATAAAAATAAGTAAAAGGATAATATCAGCTTCGAACCAATATATTTTTTAACTAACATCATTTAGTTCCTGTATAAATAAAAAAAGGTTAAAAAAAAAAGTTGATTGATAATATATAATTTTCAAAAAAATTTATCCCCAGGGTCATGGTGTATAAAATCTAATTAAAAAATAAGTACCTATTAAACGTATTTACAATACTATTAGGATAGTTAAGATTTTTTTAACAGCTTATTATTATTCTAAGGAAGTATTAAAGAACAAGCATATACTAATACGGAGCTTAGGAATTTAATCTAATTACTGAAGTAAAAGCAAAATACCAGCCTTCAAAAAGGTTTGACAAACAATAAGAAAATTGTAGTCAATAATTGCAATGACTTGATCATAAAATCGACGAGCGAATAAATCAAACTGTTTTAAACTTATAAGAACACCTATAATATAATATAAACATATTGTACCTACCTACTGTAGCATTGAAAAATGAGAAATCAGAATGTTTGCGTGATCAAAGATTCAAAAGATTTTTATTTTATTTTTCCAAAAACATTTAATTGGTACCCAATAGTTAACGCGAATGAAAGACCCGAAGCACAAATTCGAGAATATGATAGACACGCGAAGAAGAGTTCATAAAATCGAAAAAAAATCCCAGTTTAAAAAAAAAAAATCCAAGAATGAAAAAAGGTGACGCGTGGATCGTCATATCCAACGAACAACAACATTGGGCGGGCTTTTGATTGCAGGCGGCGGGAAACGCGCACCGCAGTACGTGGAGGACGCGAGGAAACGGGCGCCAAAAGCGTTTTCCCTATTGTCCACCGCCAACCGCGCGCGCTCGCTCTCCTACTAGGGGGCCTCCACCGGCAGAGGTCACTGAATTTGACTACATGTCAATAATATAATACGTACACAAGGATAAGTAATACATTGCATTCTTTTTTTCACGAATGCGTACGATTATTTTTTTCGCGATATACGGGGTGACAAGACGCAAATAATGTATCATGTACACGCACACAATATAGGTACATTTCGAGCGTGAAAAAAACCAATGCGAACACGTTATTTTCGTCACAAAGAATCACGCATAGGTTAAATACGTGCTTTCGATGACGAAAAGCGTATAGTAAAGAGGAAAATCCAGTAAAATTGTCTCGAGATCCGATGGCGAATTTTTAAATATTGACTCGTGGTGCAACTTACGTGTGTTTCGTGCGGGCGCGGACCGGTGCCGTGGCAACGCCGTCGAATCTTCGAACGGGACGGAAAAACCCCAAACTCAACGACGATTCGAGCACGGTCGCGTTCTCCACGGAGGGCACACGATTCGTAAGAAAATGATTATTTAACGTTTTTGATTTGTTTTATACAGTCAAAAATTAAAAAATAAGTTTACACACTTGAATATTATAACATGTAGCCGTACGGATCTCACTTATGCTTTAGTGGTAGAAAAAAATAAAATACTTATAATAAAAAAAAAATATATATATATATATATATTTTTGTATGATGATATATAAAAATCAACTCGTCGCGAACTCGGGAGCGATCTTTCTCGCTCGGGAGAGAGGAAATATGCGTGCGGTAGACGTCCGAGGGTTCACGGTTAACGAGCGACTGGTCGGGTCGGCAATGAGACAATGATCCCGATGCCCGATGGGAGCCGCCGCCGACAGACGGAACCGGTTTACGGGCGGAGGGGCGCGCGAGGAACGATGGAATGCTGGTCCCCTTTGCGCGCGCGCGGGCGCTTTGTTGACATACGGATCAGCTGATCGACCGACAACAGCTGACAGTCTAGCGCCGTCGTCTACCGCGGTACATCCCGCCTAAAAAACAACATACGACCGCCCGCCCCGCCGTCCATCGTTTGCCGCCAAAACAAAGCTCCGCGTCAGTATTTATCAGTATCCACCTATCACATACTCGTACAGCGCGCGCGAGTTCGTCGCAAGCACAACAACATACCAAAACTGCGTAGGTGGTACATATACACGTACACTGTTATTACTTATTGTTGATTGTTATGATTTTTTTTTTCTCACGATGTACACGATATGTAGGTGAATATTATAATATTTTTCGGTAAAACGGTCCAGTAAACTATAAATACTATTACGACGAGTAATGATATTATGATTTTTTTTTTCTTTCCGCACAGAGTAGAACCGCGGACTGCGCGTGTTTGGACGAACTCGGTTGCGTTAACCATAATAATATTTTGAATACGGTATGTGCCGTTTCGATTAAATAATGCATGTAGAATGTTATGATTTTTTACTGCACATATTTGATCGAATTCCGTGGAAATCTTAAACGTAAAAACGCACTGTACTAACAAGTGTACGACGACGATGCGATAACATTATAGGCCACGCGCGTGGTTTTGTTGAGTTCAGTCGAAATCCAAATAATGATGAGCAAATGAAACAACCGATAAAATTCCGAAACGTACAGTATAAAGTATTACATTAAAATTATAATATTATTACCACGTCACGGTCGTGTAATGTGTATCTGATAGAATGTACGTACCAATTGATAATATAATCGTTATTCGTTAAGCGCGAACACATCAACAATATATTCGTCATAATCCCGAAATGTGAATAATATAATATTATTCAATATGTTGAGTAGTCGTGTATACCAACCATGTACATATTATACGAGTGAAACACACTTTTAAAACTACCTATTGACGTTCGTCGACCTCACACACGTACATGCATACCTATCGGCCAAAATTAAACACATGATGAAATGAAAATAATTTTAACATAAATAATAGTGTGAACAAATGTCTTCGTGACATGTGTTGATCTATACTTCGAACGACTAGAAAATATTACGAGAGCGTAGGTACACGGTATACATAAATATAAAACGTCTTATTACATCCTAGAATATATTAGTAAAATATAATGTAATTCGGGATGGATATTTATAAAAGTGTACAATTATTGGAGCTCTCCCTGCTAGCAAAGAATAGATTATGCTTTGGTTACTTTTTGTTCGTATGTGTTAGCATGTGTGAGTACAACGATTTTTTTTGTTTGGAACAGAGTATTTGGAGGGATTCTTTATTATTCCGTTCAGGCACAAACGCGCATACCTATCGGCTATATTATAATATACTTTATGGCCATGTAAGAGTATATTATACGAATAAGTTATCAATGAAACCCGAGAAAAAATATGTATTTACCAACAACGTATTTTGGACGCCCAGGTATTTCTTGAGAAAGGTTATCGTGAATTCAAATCCAGCGTTAGTCTTTAATATTAATACTTGGAAAATACTATACTCACCAAGTCATCAATGTTTCTATCCAAAAATAATATGGTTTTAGTGTTTGCATGTGACTTCAAAGACAAAAACCATAAGTCATTCTTAGTTCTTACTCATCAAAATTAATTATCTTTAATTTACTGCTCGATAAAATATAAACATACAATAAACTATAACTACCTATAAATAATTTATACTATAGCCTATGCAATTACAGTACAAATATGTCAAACAAAATATGTATTGTTTATTTTAGAGTCTGTACCCATTTTTTCGATTATAATTATTCTAAAACGTAGTGTGCCGAAAATTCTTAACAAACATTGAATTTGTAAACACAAGGCGTACCAGTAAGTTGTCGGTACAATATTGTACGTACAAACGTAACACAAAGAATTTTTAATTCGATAGTAACAATATATTGTGTCATTCATAATGTAAGATATTGTTATTGTATAACATGCTACCAATATAACACATAAATCATCGACCAAATGTTGATTCGAAACGGGCTGTTTTGAACAATTTCTATGGTAATAGTGTTTGAATAATAGTCTCCAGTGTCCACTGACACTTTTCTTTGATTTTTCTCAACGCATAAGACTCCCTAGTGAGAATACTCGAGCAAAAATGATCAGAGGATACCAACATTATAATCGATAGGGAACATTTTGGATTCACCTGTTGCAGGATGTTTTTTTCCTCCACCACAATATACGAAAACGTCGAAAACCCGTCGGAGTAAGAGCGTTCAAAATGTATACATATATAAGACGACGGCCACCAGCAGCATTCCATTTTCAATGTTGTGGTTGGCGCCAATTGGTCTTTGTGGCACAAAAGGGATTATTATTACAAGGACGATGCGGTCCAGGAACCGTATAATGTACGGGTCCTCCGGCGGCTAAACGGAGTGCCTCTTTTGTCCTTACTGAATAAGAAACACCGTATTATATGTCGTCCGGTCCTATATACGGGATATATTGGCGCGAACGCATTATTATATCCTTACTGCTTATACCATATTACAATGTAATCGTATCTAATTATTACTTTATGTATAAATGACCGAAAGGACGTCCGTTCAGAAGTTATTGTACCATAACATAAATTAGGATATGTCTTTGAGTCACTAAAAAAAAAGATGTTGCAGAGGGCAATGCCAGGTGTTGAAACAACTTGACCGTGGAATAAAATCGCAATTTTTAAACAAATGAACAATGTTATTTTAAATTAAATCAAATGGGATGAAACATGCATTTTTTAACATTTTTATTAAAAAAAATATAAAATGCCAAGACAAAACGAGAAAAACTACCCAGCAATAATACTCATGAATTTAGATTAAAAATCATTACGAAAGTTAATATTAAAAATTAATTTTTACTTGAATCCAATTAGATCTTAAAAATCAATAAAATAATAGCGAGTTAACAATACTCAAGGATGTTGTTTAATAAATAATTACATATTTGATTGAGCTGTTAATTATATAACAGTTGTGTAGATAGTTTCAATGCCATCCGATCACTCAACTATAGAAATATCATAGTTGTTTAACAAGTTTATAAGGGTAATGCCTAATTAATACTTGAATACGACGGTAACACTAAATTTGTTTACATTTAAAATAGAATATCTTTACAATAAAATTATGAATACATTATATACATCATTTAATATTAATTTGGACACGGTTTGTAGGTGTGCATGTATTAATTGTATAACAGCGTAGCAGCTATAGCCACTGTCGAATAATCGCTGGTTCTCTCACGCGGTCTTTTAAGTGAATAATATACAGTAAACGAACACATGTTACATCCAAAAACCATCAAAGATTCGCGTGACTTAGCATCGTGGGAGATGTAAGCATAGAGAAGTTAAGCCCCAGATCAAAGTGTTTTAGTCATTCACAGAATATCAAATAAAATTTTTTTTTAATTAATTATACAAGTACACGTTTTATTAACTTTCATTTCAATAGAATAAACCTTGAGATTGATAAAATCTTCAACCTTATAAAATGACGACCAAGCTAAAATATGGTTAATAAACGAAGTAACTATATATTTAAAAAAATAATGGCCACCCATCCGAAAACCAGTGATGGGGTGAAGTGGTTTAATCAGAGTTGAACGATTAATTACTCTATCTCACCATAATACTTTCACATCATACATATAATAATAAATGATTTTTTTAAATTTCGTTAAATACTTAGATCTGAAAAATGAGGAGAAAACAACCACTTTATACGATGGAATGCGAATCTACTAAATCACTCACGAATTACCCAGGATACCACCAGCATTATGTTCTCATATTACATTTTTTGGGTATAATTAAACGCACCTTGTAAGGGTGTAAAATTACACAAAAATGAAAAAAAATAATATAACTTATAAGACTAGTTACAATACAATAACATTGAAATGGTGTAATGACAAACAGGCAATAAATATTTTTACATACATTAATGTTTGTTGAAAATTCAAACAGACACAATGGCGATGGCAGATAAGTTTTATATTTACTGTCACGTCATCTGTCAATGGAAGGTCAGTAAATAAGGTCGAACTTATAAATGGGGCCCGCAATTTATATTTTAATTTTTACTAAACAGACTACATAGAAAAACATTAAACGCGTTCCACATAGATAAGATATTTGTCTTTGTGAAATCCCGATTAAGTAGGTACACTCAAAAAACTTCAGTGGGTTATTGACATTTAATAGTCTATGTAAATTTTTATTATGTTACAATATTAATATATTGGAATGGACTATGAAGTATTCATTAAAAACCTTATATATATGCTTTTGCTATAAGTAGGACCAAAATATGTTTCTATTAAATAAAGTTCATTAACTAAAACAAAACAACTATAGGTGTGCATAATACAAAATAAGTAGACAATATCAAAATATTAATAAATATTTTAAAATCGTACAAAATTTTACTAAATATCACAAGAATCAAACATTTAATGGATATTTAGGCATAATAATGTTATTCAATTTTTGATTCACTTTACAACATAATTTATTGTGTTCTAGGAAAAATATACTTCAATACTATCTTGATGACTAATTTATAAGGTTTGTATTTTAATTATAATTTATCAGTATATAATGTGTAGGTACTACATTGAAAGTTTCATCATTATATCACAACAGTTCATTGTTATAAGAAATATTCATAACTTTAAATTTTTAAGAAACAGCCGATATTTGAAATGAATCGTACACAGAATCCGTCATTGAGAAATAAACATAAGCCAGATGTTTTACAATATGTTATTGATATGTTTCCTCTTATTTCCGGTGTAAGAAATCGAACAATATAATGCAAAGATCTATACACTTAAAATACACACACATACCTACTCAGCTCTAACTTGCAGCACCTAAAAATAATGGATAATATATGTTTCTGACCCCCTCCCTGAATATAAATTCAGAGTTAGATTTTTCATAAATATCCTATATACAGCATACTATTGCAATTTACCACCTGCGGGGGTCGACGTGTCTTTAGCGGGCGGTCGGAGCGAGTATAGTATAGGCAGCTTAATTGTCAGGGGTCGCGTGCCCCAATCATCATTACTATACGCGCGCTACTATACGTGAAGTGTTTCCCCGCGCGAATTCACGCTTACAGTCATGCAGCTGTCCCCAAGTATTATTTATACAGAGTACATATACATAAACCGGTGTACGTAGTTTAGTAATGGTGAATAGTATAGTAGAGTACACACTACATAGCCTAAGAAAAAAAAAAAATTAAAAAAAAATACCTCAACCAAAACGTACTAGGTGAACTCTGGGCGGCAAGCACATTGTGTCGGAGGGTAACAACTACGAGCCATTTTTCTGAAACGAAAGGGGTGAATAGGTTTAGGAGTAAATGCGCATTTGATAAAATGGAATTCAAAGCCATACAGAGAACATTAAACTTGCTCCGAAAATTGGACCGGTTTAAATTAGACTCCAGGTGAGTATAAATGTGTATTGTTTGAAATCAAGATAAGCTATACATAAGTACAAGGTGTTCTATAAAGAAAATATAATAACATTAATAACCATAGATTAATACAATCTGAGTAAATAAATAATACATATAATTTGGAAAGATAATGTATGAGTAATTTTCTTATCTATAACACATTAGGGAATTAATAAACAGTACAATTAATATATTATAAAATTATATTATTAATAGAACTATAGCAAAGAAATAACTTTTAGTACGATTTACATAAAAGAGTACAAAGCCGGTTTTAATCAAGTAATTTTATCAAGTATTATATTATTCATGCGATTTAGAAAACATATTTAATAAACGTTTTATACAGGAAAATCATATTTTTACTTCTAGTTGCCTAAATAAAATGTTGCAAGTACATATACCTACATGATTAAATATCAAAATGTACCATAAAAAACCTATTCAATGCTTTTAAAAACTATGAAGGGGTCATTTATTTTTTTACGCTGTACAACATGTACAGTGCTTGATCAAAATCCTCCAGGTGTAACGAAGGAATAATAACAAGGGGTTGTTCCAACATAGTGGAGCCGACAGATGGATGCTTTCAATTCCGGTTCGACTTTTATCGAAACTAGGACAAAAGACGGTATACGATACTAGCCACATGTGGACGTGCTTAACTAAAATGTTAAATAGCCACTAGCTCTTTTTATTGTTTAGTTTGTGCACCACCTTTTATGGTTCACTGTGTCTGTATTTGCATAAACTCAATAGAAGCTTGGCACTGGCACGTGTCACATTTTCAATGCTCGATTTTTCACTGTTATACATTTCATTACTATATTTTATAAAATAAGTAGGTACATAATGATTATTATAACAAATGTATTTCTGTAAAAATAAAAAATGTACTAAGCATACAAGTAAACATTTTTTTTTTAAAAATACGAACTGATATTTAGTTTTGATTTATGAAAAAACGAATAATAAAATACTAATAATAAATAATGAAAAATATAATAATAACATTATATGATACGATATAAAGCGATCATTAATTTCTATTAAGTATTATAGCAATATAATATCTACTAACAATTTAATCTACAGCCATGAACAATACAAGTATATTTTTTAAACACACTATTACTATGGATAAGAACTTATTATTTAATAGCAGTATCGCTTATTAAACTACTGAACTGATAACATTTCTTTAACTTCAATAGTTTATATAACATAAATTATGTTAGATATTTTCGAAAAAGTAACTCTGTAAATGTAAATTATATACCTAGATTATACTCATCTTTGTATGAGAATGTAATTTATAACAGACTGCTGTATCATATAATGACTAAATTTTATGTCTGTTTCGTAAATAGATAACAGTTGCTTCATTTATAAGGGATTCTAAAAAATATCACCACAAGCGAACTTTTTTTGCTAAGTACAAATAAAAAATATAAAAATATCTACACTATAATGCCCTTAAAATATTAAAAAAAACTGTCTAAATTCTTAAGATCCTAAAAATTTATACATGAAATATTTCTACAAATTAACACATGACTATACCAAGTAAAATTTGTTAAACTGGTTAATGAGTTGTACGAATTTATTAACCTAACACTATTCTTCTAAAAATCTTTGTACTTGTATATATTTTAGATGACCACATTAACCTTTTTTATGTATTTTTAACGCAAATGAATAGGTAAAAGCTTAAACCAGCACAACCGGTTTAATGTGCTAACAAGGTTTACTATGTTATGGCAGATTATATATTATGCATGAAAAAGATTATAAAAAATGAACGTACACGTGCATTTTATAGGGTTATCGATCGAGGGTTATGGTCAACCAAAGGGAGATAGTCAACCACTACTGCACCTGGATAGTAAGCCCTGGGTAACACGTGAAGGGGAAATTTTGGCGGGCTTTTTTATTTATAAATATATGTATATATTATATGTATGTAGGACGTAGGTAGGCAAAGACTTCAAAGTGCTACCCAAAGAAAAACGGAAACCAGATTATTAATGTTATAGTTAGTATACAAACTATAATCAAATAATGTCTCGTAAATATAAGGAATGCAAATAAAATACAGTAAAAAATAAACAACTAGGTATACGTACTCTTTTAGACATTATATAATCAGATAAAATAGTTAAATTATTTGAGTTATGATATATTTATTTATGAATTATTATTATACACACGAAGTATACTACACTAAATAATTAATAATTTTAAATGTATTTAAAAGACAATTCCTAGGTAAATCTTTTCAGCCGCTCATACATACCTATTTAAAATTAATATTTAAAATGACCAATAATTGTTAAGTTAAACTTATTAGGTACGACAAAAATAAATAAAATTCATAAATCATATATATATTTTAAAAATGATAGATAAATTAAATTTAAAATTATAAAGTTTCTTCTCTTTAATAACTAAGACTAGTTTTACAAATAATAACTCAAGTCTTGAGTTACAAGCCATTGCAACGTAAGATTTACACCCGTCGCGACCGTTATTTTTCAAATGTGTTTTCTTTTGTATTCTTGGGGAGCCAAAAACCGATACCGACTGGCTTTACCGGAACAAAAGAGGGAAGACGAACGTTTTTCTTCCCGTCGGCTAGGGAGACCCTCGTAGACATGAAATTGAATGGTCTTATTTACCGCCAATATTTTCCCCATTTTAATGCAGTGGTGGGTCGAAAAAAATGTCAGCGTTGGAATAGGATAACGACGATAACGTAAATCTTGATTGCCCTTATTTCAGATGTGAACGATTTATAACAACTGATGTTCTGGTTATAGGTAACTAAACGGTACAAATATTAAAATATACAACCATATATATTTATATTGTACATTTTTAAGTAACTATGTTTAAAATATAGATTAAAATAAAATTTATACCTAATTTGATAATGAATATACAAAGGAAAATAAATAATTATTTATGAACGTACTTTAATTAAATGTTAATAATTTGTAATGAGTCAAAAATTGTATAATGTTATGAACATTCATAGTAAAAGAGGATCGTTAAATTTTTTTGGTCATCGTAAATTTAAGGGTTTAAAAATTTCTTTACTTCAAAATTAAATAATAAACAACTGTATTTACTTAATAATGTAGATATTCGCCGAGTATAATATTATAATAATACAAAAATAAAAATAATGGTTAATTTTTGTACGTATATAAAACACATATTTTGAATTGTTCAATATTGGTTAGTTGATGATTTTAACTCGATAAAAAATCCTCGTTATCTTATATACTATTTTGCACTTTTCGAAACAATGGACACGCAAATATCATCATAAATAAAGTTATTAAGAGAGTGATTCGATGGGGATGATCAGGTTGGTGGGGGCGTTATTACAGGATAGCAAATAATTGAAACGAACGAAAAAAATAACGCGCGCTTCTAAATAGCCCATAGAAGAGTTCGAATAGAACTTTATTATATTATATATGTAACGTATATAACATATACAGGGCGCGTTTAAGTGGCAACAATGCAGCGGATCAATCGGTTATTCAATCGAACAAGTGCGGCGGAATGTCCGCTGGGAGCATCGAAGAAAGAGCGGGCACTATTGTGGCCATAATAAATTGGTCCGGTCACCGCATGAACGAAACTGTAAAATGCATAGCATTATAATATGTAACCTGTATGAGTGTGGATTTTGTTATTTTCTTTCTCTCTCTTTTTATCCTCTGAATACTGAACTAACTCTCAAGACTGAATCCCACGAGTGTTGTAATACCTGATTTGTCCATCAGACTGGCTATATAGTATATACCTTCGTTTTCTCGGTAGAGGTGAATAACACACACACTCGTGCACGCACGAATACATTTGTGTGTGTGTGTGTGTGTGTGTGTGTACGCGCGGGCGCGCGTGTGTATTGAGAGGGACAGGAAGCTGGACCACATCGGTCTCACACGAAGAACACATAACAGCTGTGCACAAGGTTGAATACATACTTTTTGTGTCGTTAAAAACGCGCGCGAATCTACCGGATGGGATCTGCCTATGATCTTTACCCAAGGCCAAGAGGTGTATTTATATATACATACATACACATATATATTATATATATTATATACAATGTGAGCAAGCGAAAATGATTATTATTCTTAATTTTATAATATATTCAAACAAGACCGAGTAAGACCTGAAATTTAAATAGCTGTGTACCACCACTCTCTTTCTCTCTCTCTCTCTCTCACTATTTTTTTTTACATGATATTATCTTGAAAGTAGTTTTCTTCTAATATTATCTATCAATGTTAACCAAATCAAGGTATAATATTAAAACCAAAAATATTTATTGACATTATTTTAAAAATTAATCCCTATTTTAGTAATTATATAAACAAATCAAAGACTCTAGTTAATTAATTAAAATGATCAGTTAATTATCAGTTATCACCAAAAATAAACTCAAATTAAGCACTCTGTATATCTGTATACATTAACATTATACACGCTCAAGCGTGTGCGCCCACACAAACGCACAATTACATATTTCAGTGTTGCTATGCTACTATGCTTAGTATAAATCTTTACCTTAACATTTCGTAAGAAAACGTATCTATATCACAGTTGAATATAGTCAAATTATAAAAGTAAATAATGTATAATATGTAGTGACTACATATTATGAATCTATAATTTAATTATTTTGTGGTATACAGATTATGTTGTCTAATTTAATGTTTTAATTCTAAACAGAGATGTGAAAATAAAAGTCATAACTTATATAAGATATATATAGAGACATAGGGTTGTACTTCAAATGAAAATCAGACATATTCATTTAGAGCTTTAATTAAAATATAAAGTTTGGGTATAATCTAGTATTATTATTATACATACTTATGCAGTTCAAAATATCAAAACGTATACAAAGTTATTGAAGTATATTGACTATATACGTATACACTTAAGTCGTAAGGATTTGTTATTTATTCCAATTTGTAATCGATTTTGACTATTTTGAGGCTTACGATAAAACATGAAATGCCATTTACCCCAAACGATGAATTAAATATTATTTTTGGTCCTACAACTCTATTCCCCTCTCCCGGTCCCCACCATTACCGATCATGGCTAGAACCAGGATGGCAGTGTGGCATCTTGATAAATCCAGACAAAAAAAAAATGGTAACCTAAGAATGCTGCTTTACGGGTCTTTTTATTTCTATTCTGAAGGTCGACTGAGAGAGATAAAGAACCATATACACAACGAAAAAATTAATAAATATAAATGGCCAAGAGGGGTCTTGTAGAGAACAAAAGAAGGCGAGAAGGAAAAAGAGAGAAAATCAAACCAGACCACCAGACACAGTTTATCATCATTGTCAGCTGATGCAGTCCACTGCTGTGTAAGTGACGTCACGAAAGCCGTCAATGAAAAAACTCAGACTTGCAAAGAATTTTAATTGATAATTTCCATTAATATGACAGCAAATAACTTTGATAAAATTGAAGTATATAATTGTAAATATGTAAGTAATAATGATTCATATATATAAATCGCAACTATCTAGTGAGAATACTCACAAACCTAACATGTTTTAAACCGTATAGGTTTTAAGACTTTGACAAATAAAATTATGCAACACAGTTTAATTCTAGGTTTAATCTTTCGAGTGTAAATTATGTAAATTAATATTCAATTGTATCTTAATACACCAACAGTTGCTTATTTGTTTTCTTGATGATTTTTATCAAATTAATACCGTTTTGTTTAACTTTTCTGAATAAAAGAATATATAGAAAAATTAAAGACATTTTATTACATTTTTTGGTTATTTTTGTAATTCACTCAAATATTAACAATAAAGATATAATTGTAATATAATTATAGGAAACAACCTTTCAGGCATTATTTTAACAATCTTACATTATGAATAATAAAAATTCGGTAATATTAATTAATATATTACTTATTTACCTAGAGTCTTATAAGGTATGTTTATAATAATAAACCATAAAAATTATTAGTGAATACTAAATGTACAGTACTTAACCAATTTATTTTTAATTGTTTTATTTGCTATAAAATGAAATACATAATTAAAATTAATACAAATAAGAGAGGTATACATAAACGACCGACTAATATAGGACAAATAATTTTATAAATTAGAAATCGATTTACATTGTAGGTATCAAAGGTTTTGCAAAACGATTCTGAGCATAAGAGGACGAAATAAGACCAAATAATTGTGTTTTGTTATTTGTTAAAATTAAAAAGTAAATTGTAGTAGTACATTTTTAGTATTAGAGCCACAAAAATCGAAAATTTCAAGTATTTATAAATAGCAGAATTTTTATTTTATTTAAGACGACAAACCACGGCTTTCAAATGTCTCAAGAACAAAAAAACGCATAGAATACAAATTTATACTTTTGATGGACTTTTTTTCTAAAACGAAATTACGAATGTTTTCCGAAATAACTATAAACATATGGCCTAGTATAATAAATATTTGACTGCATAAATATATGTCATTTATTTATAAAAAAAATATTTCTAAAGGAAAAAGTATACGATTGAATAATCTCGGGGCGTTTATTTAAAATACGATTGAAAAACGCATAAAATAGGTATGAGAAAAATTGGTTACCGCCTTCAAGATATTGTGTAAGAACTAGTTAGAATGACATAGGTAAGTAGATTAAAATATCCTATTATCAATTATAGACATTTAATTACCATGAGAACAGAAAACCCGGAAACATTTTACAATAGGTGACATACTGAGTTTGAAGGCGTGTGAACACGGATGCAATATAATAAGCAAATGTTGGATTATTTACTGCGCAGTTTTGATAAAATAACACAATACAGTAATAATTATTACACCCTGAATTTAAACAGGGTACCAAAATGCACCGTACTCTATTATTATATACACCCAGATAAAAAAAAAACTACAACTAAATGAACGGAAATCATCAACTAAAGGGTGCATGTAATTTAAGAAATCCATCGAAGATTAAAATTTACAAATAAATAATAATAATAAAAAATGTAAATTTGTTGTTTTAATTAAAATTGCGTTTAGTTATGTAGATACATAATACCAACTAATAACTTATTGGCTTATTTTATTAACTATAAAATTAAAGACGTTTAAATATTATGTATAACATATTGGATAAAGATAGTAGATACATGTGTTATTTATCATTATCTTCTTAAAAAATATCTCTAAAATGAATAACCTAACAGGGTCGTTGGTCATAATAAAAATGTTCTAGATTATTTATTATTAATTAGTAAATATAAATGAATGGTGAAAATACGTTTTATCCAGAATTTATTAAAAACTACCTATATACATAACTTAATCACAAAAATGTACACATTATACATATACAATACATTATACATTATACATTGTATTTGAGACAGATGAGAGGGACGTTAACACCCTGGGTAGTAGGTTCACCACAGTAGTGACCTCCATATAATCTTATAAATTATAACTAATAACAGTAATAACCAAGTATCAACTAACGTTTTAAGGCCATATCTAATAAAAATGTATATGTTATTTAGATAAATAATTAAAATATAAATAATAAGTATAAATGTTATGAACTAGAAATTTTATGGAAGTACCTATTTCATGTCATAATTTTATTTTAATCATAACATATTATATTAATATATTTAATACTAGAATCCCATTATGTAACCAAATAATAATTAATAATCAATTACTAGATAAGATAATCTAACTGCAAATGTAATAAAACCTATTTTCTTGACAAAAGTTTATTACTATTAGTTTAAGACTATTTATGAAGCAACATATTATACATAATAAGTTTCACTATTTATAACAATTTTACAGAAGAACTTAAATAATATTCAGATTAATTTTTAAATACTGTAAGATTATTTAGAAATCATAATATTATTTATTTTCATTGCTAAAAATTTGATTAAACTTTGCTTCATTCAAATTTAATATATATATTTTTTTTTTTATGTGATTTATAGTTATATAAATTTTAAATATTGATATATGGTGTTAAATTTTTAATTTAAATCATTTAATTATAATTGGAGAAGTTAATTATTTTAGATTTTAGATTGATGATACAAAAATCACGTCATATAATATACTTAAAATTACATTTAGTAGGTACCTAAAGCAAAAAATATATTGATTTATATTTTTCCAAAATATAATACAACTAAGGTATCCATTATAAAATTTAGTTGATATAGTATCTATTGTAGAGTTAATGCATAATAGAAAAAAATATTAATTGCCAAGATATTATTAGATTATTTCATATTTGATGATCCAATTAGATAGAAATGTATGGCATATCAAAATTCTATAAAAATTAAAAAGTAGACAAAAAATTTAAGTAAATATTTGGTAATTAATTATAAATAGTATTACTATTAGTTTTTATATGGGTTATACAACTTAAGCAAACACATTACTTCAATTATTCAATTACATTTTTTAAGTTTCTACATAGTTATATATATATATATATTTATTTATAAAACGGTATATATTTATTTAACAAAAATATATTGCTAACACGTACAAAAATACATTTTGAATTAGAAATATGATCAATTTAATATGTCAAAAATACAATTGTTCAAGAATAAATAATATAATTTTAATAAATATTTCAAACACATATTGTGCACTGTAAATTAATGTACTAACTATTTCATAATATAATATAAAAGTGACAGTTTTTAATTTCAATACTTACATGATTGTATATATAATACTAAATGCATGTTATTCATTTAACTTATTAATTTAATGTATTCTGGAACTTTTAGCTCATAATATTTTCTTCTTCTACTTTATATTATGATATATACAAGCTTAACACTACAATACATCAAGACATCCATTTAAAGATATTATGTAATTTGTTTAAATCCAAAAATATTATTTTATACAAGCATGAAATAGAATTACTAGATTTGATAGTTAAATTTTTTATAGAATATATCTTTTATATTATATTTATATATCAATAAATTTTATATTATATATATATATATATATATATATATATCAAAAATACAAATCTCAACTTAAGTTTGAGAAAGTTTTATCTGTAGGATCCATATTCAATCCAACATAGTAATGTATTAAAATATACTAGTATTAAATATACTTAGTGATTACTAATTTCATGTACCTACTTATATATTACTAGTACAAGTTTATTATGCAATAAACTGCATATTATGCAATATTAATGGATATAAATCATAGTATTATTATGAAAATGTAAGCCAACATTTGATAGATGAATTGCTTGTGTATAAAAGTTTTAAAAATGTATTTGTTTTTAATAGACCTATAAAGTAATAAAATAATGAATTTTTAAATAAAAGAAAAATGGTTATGGATTTTAAGAAATCTCTGGTTTAATATTGAAGTATTTAAGTTTAAATTTAAGTAAATTTGTTTTCATATCTTTGTACTTTAATCATATTAAATTGTTTTTGCACAAATACAATTAATATTTAATTTATTATAATCTTTGATATATTTCCACATCAACAATATTTACTTAAAGAAACTTTATTAAAATTATTTATTTATTTGAAAGCTTATTTTACATAATATTGTACAAATCAATACATATGGCACAACAAGATTTCCTTATAATTTAATTAAATAATACTGTGATTAAATAATTATTTAAGTTAATTAGAAAAAAATATTTATTTATAGTTCTTATATAACCAAAGACAAAAGTTTTATGAGAAATAGCAAAATCTTGATAATTGAAATACATAATTAATATGAATATTACTAATTGAAATAAGTACTAACTTAATCTTCTGCTTTATTAAGTTTGAAGAAAATGTTAAAAAGTTACATTAAATATGTCAAAGTCAGTGGTGGTTATCATAAGAATATATAGGTGGAATATAGAAACACTTACTAATATACAACCTATTTTGTATTATTCAAAAACAAAAATGTACAGGTATCCCTTCTCCCAGTCCCCCCCCAAACAATAACCTCAAATTAATAGTGTGGTCAATGTTATACCTTCACTAAAAGCTAGCAGCTGCTGGTCTAAGTTCCTAAAATTAGATTTATTTAAATTAATTTAATATCAATATCTTTCAAATTATTTGATTTTATTGGTAAAATTCAATATTCAATTTCAGAGGATTGTTTTTAAAATATTTAATTATCTACCAAATAAAAACAATTATTGAATAAATTGTTTTTTAAATGGAAAATATAAGACAATTGATTATTGTCAAACAATATTAATAATTTGAGTTTGATATTAGAACTATTTTAATTTTTTTTTATAAGATATTTATGTATGAACAAATTCATTAAATTATTTTATACAAGATACCTAACACTGTTAAAATTCACTAAAAAGTTAAACTAGCCAGTAGCTGAGCATATAACAAATATAATATATTAAAATTGCCTTTAAATATAAATAATTTAAAATGTGTTAAATTACAAAATAACCTTAGATTTTTCAATTCCAATAGTTTCATTTTTTTCAAATCTATACCAAGTAATAGTAGAGTACTCACAACTCTACTTACAAAAATGTCAAATTATACTTCTATGTACATTGCATAAATTACTTGAGTTTAAAGAAACATTTTAGGAAAACTAGATTGTTCTAGAAATTCTTTCAATGCTTTCTATTATTTTTTATATACAGAGCGCAATAAGAAGTTCTAATACTTTAACATTTTATTTTATATCAAATGTTCTGTCTGATATTTTTGTTAGCCCCTTATAGTAGGTAGGCACCTACTGTTACAAGTTAATTACATCAGTACTCTTCTAATCCTTCTTATGATTTTGAAATTAAACTGAGCAACTTCTTTGTACTTCAAAACCATATACAAGTAACATCATTATTAATATCTAATTTATTATAAATACAATATACCTAGATACCACTACAAAACAAATATTATTGTAGGATAAATATAATTTCAAAAAATATAAACAATTAATTTAAATACACCTACTTCGATAAAAAAATTCTGCATTCATATTTACAAAGCACCTGAGGTCATTAGTATTTTAAAATATAATCAAAATTAATTTGAATAAAATGTAGGTAATACCTAGTACAATAAAATTAAACAGATTTATAGGGGTAATAAACTAATGAGTAAATTGCCACACTTTCAAAGGATATGTTTAATAAAAAGTGTATCCTTACGAATAATTAATACTTATACAGAATTGGATGTAATACTGGTAGGATAATTGTTTTAAAAAGCAAGTCAACTGGAGTACACACATTAAAAGTGGGTGAATTCCTCAGATGCAGATTCTATCTTGGGCACCTGTACAAAACTTGAGCCTGAATTTAGCCAGATGCTATTCGAGCCAAAACAACCCTTTAGGGCACGATTAGTACATACTATCAGCTACAGACTATAATATTCTGGTGATCAAATATACTAGGGGAAAAAGTTGTTGAAATAGGTACATACATAGACCAAACACATGTGGCGTGGTATCCACCCGAAAACAATAGAACCCTCCGTTGAGATTAACGTGAAAATTACAATATAAAACTGCTCGTGGCATAAAGGCGGTTAAGTAAAAAGGTAACTTACCACGAGGACGAAGAAGATTCGACGGAGAGCTTAAGTCTAGGCAGTAGGTACGGCAAAAGTATTTGCAGCCGATTTGACCTGAGCGGTGGTGTGGTCCGTCACTGCCTGCGTCACAATCGGAAAATACCGCCAAAGCAGTTGACCTCCGGCCCGTTGAGCGAATCGCGTTTGTTGTTGTTTCGGTAGTATTCTTTTTCCCCTCTTATCCTCCTTCTACCCGTCGTAGTCGTCGAAGTCAAAACCACAATATGGTTTGGTTTCGGTAACGTAATAATGTAGGTATCGGTAGGTAATAGGTATTATAATACTAAATATTATAATATCACATGCGAATATGCGATTACCGACGAATCAGCTGTGCAGCAGAGCGTGCGTGAGTGCATCGGACGGTAATATCATCGAAATCGAATACGCACCGTAAACATTGAACTAAACTAACACATAACATGATACGCGCGGGCCGAAAACGCGGGAACGGCGTATTGTATCATGCTGTAATAATAATAATAATAATATGTTGTGCGCAGCGCGGACATGGAGAAAAATATTGCGCGGGAAAATCCGCGCGTTTCCGCGAACCCTCGTAACTAACCCTCCCCATCCACCCACCCCCGTCGTAGTCGTGAGGCAGCAGCACTCTCCTCGTCGGGACTCGTCCCCCAAGTCGTTCGTAATTTGGTATAATCATAATCCCGTCGTTGTTTGAGCGCGAATCACGAGCATTGTCGTGGCGCGCGGGTAAACAATCCTACCGCGCAAACGGCTGAACATATCCATTATTGTCTGCGTTTTATATTGTAAAAAAAAAAAACGCACTGCACAAGTCGTTACAGACTTGCGGTTATCGGGTTTATTACCCCGCAGGGCTTTACACTTGCAATTTCTCGCGTTCGTACAACACGCACTACATTTTACACATATATGTAAAACACATTGTTTTGTAATTGTTTTATTTACACATTGTACACACGTATTATGCTTGTAGCCTGTGTAATGTAATCCGCGGTAAAAAGTTTAAAACATGAACCTACGATGACTATAACTCGTGAAATCGATTTAAATGTACGTAAGAGAAATTTGGCAATTTTAGTTGTACATCGTATTAACCAACCCTACGATAAGTTTTCGATGTTCATGTGACTTGAGTAACGTCTGTTTTTAAGACTCTAATGAATAACGTTTACTGCACACTTTTTTTGTAATACCCCAAGTGCGTCGTATTATACACAATTTTAGGTCCTGGCCCCCGGGTTAGCGCCTGCAACTCGATTCCAGTGAATAGTGGTAACCAGCTTTAGCTATGCATACCCAGTTTGGATAGCTGCCTCCCCTAAAAAAATTAAAAACTTCAAACTCTCCAAAACAAATTCTTAAGAATAGCACTAAAGGCGCCTCGATTCGATTGATAATTCAACGATTCGAAAACTTCCACGAAAAACTAAACATAACTGGGAGGAGCACTCCACTATAAAATTGGTTATGAAACCTTTAAACCAAGATTAAATCCACGGCTATAACAGGACGTCTTTCTAGAAGTCCAAGAAGATTATCCAGACATGTAAATTATTGTAATTATGGTAAATATTGATTTGTAAAATGCTAAAATTGTAAAAATACTTGTATTGAAACAATTAAATAAATGAAATCAAAAAAGAACAGGACGAGGACTCACTTTGCTGTACACTAGGGCCAGTAGGTGATGGAGTGGACCTCGTTCATAAGATGGGTCATAATAATGGATGTGTTAAATTTGAATGCAATCGGTATCATTGTATACGAAAAAGGATTCTGAAGGGAGATGATTTGTTGATCTAGAATAGGTATATATAAATTATAATATATTGTGTTATATTTAAATTATAAAATTATGCTACTATTTGCTCTTCAAACACTTATAAAAAACAATTGTGCTTTATGTATTTCAATAATTTTTGAATGACAGTAAGAACAACTTCTGTGGAATCTTTTATTCGCCTTTCAAGTATTTTGTTCCAGTTGGATGTTTTTTATCAATAATTATTAAAAAAAAAAAAAAAATTAAAAATCGAATACTTTAAATGTCTATAAATGGGTCAAAAACAGTCAAAATACTTCGTAAAGTTAACCTTCTATAGAAAACGCTAATATAAATATTTGGTAAATATTTCAAGTATTTACGGTTTTTCGGTTTTTTGTTTTTGGATTTGAGCAAAAAATGCAGAATCTAAAATTTAATTTATGAAAACGTGGTCTTGCGTAAAAATGCCCGGTTTTCCGTAATGTTTATATAGTTTTTTCTGACGCTTGAAAACAATTGAAAATTTTTGAGTTTTGACAAGCATTTTTACTGCTTCAAAACGTGATGGCAGACACAAAAATAAAAATAAAACAAATCATTGTAAAATCAATACATTCTTCATTCTATTCAGAATCTAAAAAAGGTTATCCGCGACTGGTACAATTATCTGTTTTCCATGAAATTCCACGTACTATTTATTTTTCCTTGCACATTATATTAACATATTATGTTCTCGCTATTTCAAGTTATGACTAAACAGCTCCATATCGATGTTAGGTACCGTGTTACGTATGTATAATCTTATATTATTCGAAATGTGTACATTGTAACTTATAAGATTAAAACGAAATCGGTACGCAGTTGATTAGACTAATTACAAAATCCCTTTCGGAATAATTAGCTTTTCTACTGGACAGCTGACGGATATGTAGTTTTAACGCTGTATAGTTGTATAATGTATAGACTACGTTGTAGTAGTAGACAGTAGTTGTACCTTGTGCGTGGAATTTCAAGTGGGTGATTAATTGAGTGTACGTGTGTTATCTTGAATCGAGAGAAACCTCTCGCGACCCTTCGGGAGTTGTCCGGAATTCAAGAACAGCAAATAATAAATAGGTATTACAAAGAGGCCTACAATTTTCGCGGTTTTTTTTTTTTATTAGTTAATAGTAATACTACATTCCTTCGGAACTGCCAAAATCAGTGTCGACCTGCGCGACGTATCCACCTACCCATGTAATACATAGATATAAGATATAGGTATTCCTCATAATATTGTTTTCAATTGTCAAAATATCAGTTTCGTCGGTAACATTAGGTCGAAGTTTTACGATATTAATTCTCAAAAGGCTTCATCGCTTTGTAAAATGTAAACGATAGGTAATAACTTCATATAAAATGCGATCCATACAAGTAATTGGTAGGTATTTTGTAAGTTGTAATTTACGTACCTTATACACACAATAAATGTCGTGGAGGGAAAATTTTCGATTTTTAAGGGGAAGTTAAATAATAACCTATATTATATCGGTAGAATTTCCCCTCGTGACACGTAGGTATACGTGTGCATACCAACGGACCATGGCGCCGTTCGACCAAGGTTACATTATGCGATAAGCGTCTTTTAAAATGGTCCATACCCCAGTATTGGTATTCGTGCACACGGCCTCACGGGTAGGTAGTTGATGAATGATGATAATATTGTACGCAGGACGTGACGACAATTCAAACATGGAACGCGTTGTAATATTATAAAATGTACGTGTAAATCAACGAACCACAAGTCCACAAGCCGTGTAATGTATACCTACAATAATTTGCATTTTTAAACCACAAACGGACTGTTATTAAACTGCAGTTGTCCATATTATGGAAAACATAATGTACTGCGTAGTACTGTAGTAGTATATAAGTATAATAACATTGTATACTATGTAATATTGAATTAGGCATATTGGTTATTTATTGTATGAATTTATAATATAAAAATACTAAAACAACAGCGTCAAGCGCGAATGTGAGAGGAGGGGATTTGTGGGTCCAAACCTCCCCGCCGAAATATCAGGAACATTATTATGAACGTACAATGAGCAACAATGTTCGCTGTATATGACTATATGAGCATTATACATTTTATTAAACCCCCCCCTACACCTTTCGAATCCAAAATATTTTCATGCGTTCGCCTCTGAACAGCGTATACACTATACTTCCGTGTAAATTAAATGTACAAGTATGCATTGGTATTTAGTTCACTCTGTATACAGACTATACAATGTTATTCTGTATTCTACGAAGAACCTTTAAAAAGAAAGTTTGTCTGAAAGTTACGTGCGTAATTCTTGACAAGTTTTCTTATAAGGACAAATCAATTTCTTTTCGTATAATTGCGTATTAATTATTATTAGGCTATTCAACGTGCTGCGGTGGGTTAAACGAGTTGTTTTTTCATTCCATAGGTACTTAGATCAACTATTGCAATTATGCTATTGGAATTGGCTATGCAGCCTTGAGTAGATATCAAGTAGAACATGCCGAGAGCATTCAACGATTTTGGACGATAAGACAAAATCAACTTAGGAAAAAAAAACCAATCGAAAGTAATAAAAATAAATTAGCGATTGAAAACGGCCAGCAGACGATGCGACGGATGCATGCGCAATTTAAATGTCCCCCTCGCAGTACATAGCAGCAGCAGCTGGTGTACGTATGATATTCGGTATGCAATATGCATATAATAATATATTACGTTTTACCGCAATGAGAATAGATAATATTTTGCATTTGTTTATTTCTATCAGATCTTTCAAAGCGTTTTTAATTTTAGGTTAGTGTTGGACGGCGGGAAAAAACACGAAACACGGAAGCTTACGCTGCAGAGGTTAGAAAATATAATACGAGGTATTCCATGAGAAACGTTAAAAAATCCCGCGATTGATATGAATTTTTTATATTGAATATTATATAAAATCAGAATACCCAAACTCGTGGAATCTTTAATGTTTTTTTTTTTTTATTAAAACATTAATATTCCAGTATAATTTCTCACAGACCAAACGGAATACACGATTTTGTTTCGTGAAAAAATAAACAAAAACTTGCTCATTTTTTTAAATGAGAAAACCAATATTTTCATTATTTTTAGTAAAAATTACCTTTAAAATACACCAATAACGGTATACCTCGAATCCTGACTTTTAATTACCTATAACTTTTGTATACATTTTTTTTTGTTGTGTAAAAGACAAACATATGACTACTTAGGTATAACTAACGAGAAAATAATAAATGCCTACCGGTCACCGCAATCTTCGTTTATTGAAAAAAGTGACAAAATTATAATTTATAACTTTTGAAAACATAGGGAACTTATTATTATTGTTCAACCATATCAGCGGATTATTCGTATCACCATTGATTATTTATTATAGTATAATATTATGGGTAGCTATTCCAGTTAAAATACAATATGTATTGTTTTGAAACCCTGTTTAGCATAGTGTAATTAAAATACAATTATCTAAATAAATATCAATATAGTTTAATATGGTTCGATAAACAAATTCTTATAGGTCTGTTATACATACCAATAGAGCCTAATAGGTTCAGCCTAAATAAGTCGCAATATAATAATATGTAGGTAGTAGGCTTCTAGGGCTCTAGTTATACTTACTTACTTTGAGGACTGAATTATATGATACATGCAATCAGCCATTGTAGATAAATTTTATGCATATTGAGGACTGAGGTAAGTATAGAATAAAGTCTTGTCTTTGGAGGACTTTAATTTGTTGACCTCTCAATTCTGTGTTATTAAAAAATGTAGAATAAAGATTTATTATAAAAAAAGAAATAGTATAAACTAGATATCGGCAACCCATGGCCCTCGTAAATTATTTTTGCCCCTCACAAAGAACCTATTTCTTTTGGTATTTAAAATCCTAACATTTATCTTCATAATTAATATAAAGTATTAACTTAATGTTTTTAATTCGTGGCTATTATATTTTTACAATTATAATCTACGAGCTTATCTAACTCAATTAATTGTTTTTAAAATATAATATTTCTTTTATACTATTATATATTTTATTCGAAATTAGTAAATATGGACAACAAAGCCATTAAATTCAGTTAATCATGTAATAATTTTTGTTATCAACAAATATATTATAACTATTAGATATAAATTGTATTTTTAATATTTAATATGGTCCTCAGTTTTCATTAGTTGGTGAATAGATAGCCAACTCTTTACTAGTTTTTTGGTTTTATTCATAATTTGTACTTACACTTAGCCTTAAAATTTGCAAATTATTGAAAAAAAATTGAAATTCTACTACTAATACAAAATATTGCTTAATCATTTTTCAGTTGATACTGCTTAATTTATTACGTTAATAAAATCATTCGGTTTCACATAAATAATTATCCTTGTCTTGAAATTCTGAGTAAAAAGGAAAAATTAATAGATTTTCTTCATATTTTTAATATTTAAAAATTATTTTAAAGCAGAAGGCTAATCCTTAATGTTTCATGTTAAAATTGAACTTTACTCACTTGGACTGAACACTTATGAAATCTACCAAAATTGGTAAACAAAAAAAGTAATGAAATAACAACATCTTTTTGCATCAATTCTTCATTATTTTGAGTCGAAGTCAAGTAATTATTCAAGTACCATTACTACATTCAAGATTAAGATAATAATAATTCTTCACTGTAAATTCTGTTATAAGATTAGGAGTACAGGATTGAAGATAGCCACAAAATTGTATCTTATCTTATCTAACCATTCCGTATTCCTATCCACTCTACTGGAAATCATTCTCTTTTCAATCACTGTGCCATTATACCTTATACCTCTAATGGGTTCAACCATCCGCTGCACAGAATGTTACGTAGTCTCAATTGAGATTAGTCTCTATCACTTTTTCGACAATCAAGGTTTTTAGTTAATATTATATAATTGTTATATATATATATATATATATTGTGATTTGTTAATTTTATAGTTGGTTATATTTACTATCTTTAAATTAATGCCTGTTATGGTGTAAACCAGTGTTTTTCAATCTGGGAATGCGCCTTATAAGAAAAAAATGATGTATTAATAATGACTAGTAATTGTTATAGTATACCTATCGGTAAAGAAGCCACTAAATGACTATTGTATAAATTATTTGTAAAGTGTATAAAAAGATGATCATTTGTTTTTTAATAGAAGGAGGCATGATATTTTTAAAAATCTTCAGAAAGGTCATAGAACAGAAGAGGTTGTGAACTACTAGTGTAAACAAATAAATGCAATAAAATACAATAAACAATTCATTATTCAGAAGAATATATGATTTTTCTTATTAAAAATCAAATCAAAAGTAAGTATTACTAAGTAAGTAAGTAGGTAGAATTTCTTAGCATATCTTTCTAAATGATGACCTTATGATGAAATTCTGAAAGATTTAAAACTCTCCCAATATTTCCTAGCCTGTAACACAATATTATCTAATTGAAGTAAATAGAAGCCATAATATATAATTTTAAATAAGTATTGATAAATATTAAATACAAATTGTATTACAATTTAACACATTTATTATGGCAACCACATGGAGTATATTATTCAATAACATCTAAATGGGATAAAATGTGATATTTTTAACAATAATATCATTTGTGATTCATTTACAATAAGTTGCAGTGTTATAAACTAAATAAAATAAGATAACAAAAATTTAAACTTACATGTTAAATTTAAAATTTATAAATAAGGTTTACAGTAAAAAAATATTTGGATCAACTAAAGTTACATAATTTATTGAATCTTTAAATGTTCTTTCTAAAATTACTAAATATATATATATATATTAGCTAATTACTACTAATTATATTAGTCGAGCAAATTTATTTATTGGAATATAAACAATTTGTTAGAAATTAGGTAAAGAATTATAATAATAAAAAAATAATAATAATCAATAATAAAAGTGTATACAATTGAATCTACATCAATGGTTGAGCAAATTTGTTTTTGTTTATCGGATTGAAAACAATAGGTTTGTACATTGAATTTTTATTTTTCATAAATGGTTGTAAAGAGTTCACACCGGCTATAGAACTAGCCGGTATCATTTCACTGGTAACTTCGTTTAATTTCTGTTGAAAAAAAAAAGATTAGATACACTATATATTATGTTTATTATAGTATACGAAAATATCTATAAAAAGATATAATATACCTTCTCATTATTTTGTTTCTCCTTTAAACTTCGTATGATTTGAACATAATCGAGATTTAATCCAATGTCATTATTTTCTTTTTCTCGATTAGAAATTGGACTGGCGGATCTATGTATAAAGTAAAAAATAATTATTATTATTCAACATACCAAGCTACATTTACTACCAACCTATATTGGTGAAATGGTGACTTGAATTTGTTGACTAGAATATACACTTAATCCCGAGCTTCATACTTGTTAAAACCTGTGTTAGAATTTGTTAATTAAAGCATTATACAGTTAGTACTTAGTAGT
The DNA here is from genome assembly GCA_025469195.1 of Chaitophorus viminalis. Classification (NCBI taxonomy): domain Eukaryota; kingdom Metazoa; phylum Arthropoda; class Insecta; order Hemiptera; family Aphididae; genus Chaitophorus; species Chaitophorus viminalis. Next base: position 163,085 of record JAIPRK010000330.1, read on the forward strand.
GTAATGATCTGTATTATTAAGTATTGTTATGTATTGATAATTTTGTTAATGGTATGTGAGAGCGACTTGCCAATTTGTTCCAGTCAATGGTTTTTGTTTGTCAAGAGTTACTATTATAAAATGTAGCCATGTAGGTATAATAGTTTAAAATAAACTTTAATACATTGGAAAAGTATGAATTAGGAAGTATATTTGTTTGTATATAAAGTTAAATTATAGATTATGATGATGTTTAGTTTGTTTTTCAATAATTTTTTCAAACATTCAAAAATTAATTATAAAGAATAAAGAAATAATAATAATGTAAGTAGTAACACTAATAACTATTGTACTATAATACCAAGCAAATAATTATAATAAATACTTACAATTTTTATTATTATTAGTCAAATTTTGTTTCAAAGTTCTATTTATATGACCTTATAAACGTGAATAATTTTTTTGAAGTATATGCTTATTTTTTATGTTAATCATTATGTTTGTGTAGTTAAGTATAACAATAGGTACATTTGAATTAAGTAATCATGCATTTATAAGAAATATTTTATAATATAATGTTTTCTGTGTCCCTATTTGTATGTATATTAAGTTTAGTAAACTAATAGTTATGATTTTTAGTCAATGTTAAGTTAAGTTAGGTTTAAGATATATTTACCTGCTTCTATGTTTTGTGTGTGAAGTTGGTCGAGTATTCGACACAGATACTTCAGAATCTGAACTCGCAACCGAATGTGGTAGGGCCCCTTGAGCAAAATCTCTTCTGTAGTTACCAGTTGTTGGAGTAGACGAACCGACCTTCTCGGTTCCATTACATTGTTTACGAACAGTATTTGGTGTTACATACACTGGAGTACTTTTGGGCATCTGGTATACAACTTTGGGATGTACAGTAGTAGATTTTTTAACTGGAGTTTCGGCACGATTACCGGGCTCATACTCAACCCTAAAAATATGATCAGGTAAAATTACAATATTAAAACAAGTACATTAATTTGTTAATGAATAATATGTTAAAATATGTATTATGATATGAAATTATATCATCCATGTACAGCATTTTATATCAGTCATGAATTAGTATTAAAAGTAGTAATAGAAAAAGTTATAGTCTAATTATATGTAAAAATTAATTTTATTAACCTCTAGGCTCTGATTAATAAAAAGTAACTACTTGAATATTGGGCGACTGAAGAGAAACGGCTTAGTAGCCATCATAGTAACATTTTAAATAGTCATAGATTAGTAAAATAAAAGTAAATTAAAAGCTTAATAAAACATTTCAGATATTGTGTCTTCTCTCTCACATTAAACAGATTAAATAATAATATTATAAAATGTTAACAACTAATTAATAATATTAATTGTATTTTTATTACTGTAAAGTATATGTTTGGTTAGTTTTTTTTAAAAATATTCCTGAAAAATCATGCTTATGATTTTATTATACCTGGAAGAATTAAAGTCTTTATAGTCACGCCGAGACTCTCTAAATTCTGAAAGAATTTGAGTACTGGATGGGAGAGGTTGTGCTGGTTCTCTATCGCCTTGTGTTAACGTATAAAGCCTTAATTGTTGTCGAATATCTGCCTTTTCCCTTTCTCGTTTTCGCTGAAATTCTTCTTCTACTCGACGCATAGCTTCCATTTCACTTAGTCTTTGGCGTTCTGTAATGAATATGTCCTATTAAACTTAACTGTTTCAAATTTATGAATTTATATTTATCTCATACCTTTGTACTCAGCTTCTTTCGATAATTTTTCAGCAATTTTCTTTCTTTCAATTTGTCGTATAGTGCTCTGAAATGCAAACTTTTTATTCGTTGATTTTCGTTGTTTTGACTTTTCATTCATGATCGGTAACTGGCTGTCATCTTGATCATCTCTTGTAAGATCTTCACATGATTTTGATACGATAGCTTTATTCTCAGGCAAATTAATCACATCCCTAGATTAGAAAAATGTTTTTAAAAAAAAGTACTGAAATCATAATTTAGTTGTTTTAATATACTTCTGATATAAATAGTTTAATGATTTGTATTCTGGCAAATACATAGCTCGTCTGCCTGCTGCCAAGTATGAAAACTTTGGCAGTGAAGACATAACTAATTCCTTATCGGCAAGTTCTTCATCATCATTTTCATGTTCCAACTGTCTCCAATTTTGCGATGGAAAATTACCAACTAAACCAGAATGATGTAATGAATCTGGTACACTTCTACTTAACACCCAGTTCTCATCCAAGTGTGATTTATTCTTATCAGTTGAGGTTTTCCCTCTATTTAATTTAGATTTGAAGTATCCATTGGACTTAGGCGGGTTCATTGGTGAAAAATCTTCATTCTTTACACAACAGAATATATTGTATTATGTAATATGGTAAATACACAGAAAGGATATGATTGTTTAAATAAAATAATAAAATAAAAAAACTCACCATTTGTCCATATCTTTTATCAATTCCTGTATTTTCCTCTCTCGGTAAAGATAGACAAAAACTTGGCCTGGCTACTGTACGAGTTCTAGAAAATTGTGTAGTATCCAAGCTTTGAGGTGATACTGGTGCTGAATCTAACCCTCCGTCTGAACTTGTTTCTTCTAAGTCTTGCTGAGGAGTCCAAGCTACCTGGAAGTTATAATTAAATTATTTGAGTGTATTCATAGCAACATGTTACAATGGTAATTATGCATTACTTGTGAATTGTGGGCAGAATGTGGACTAGCATCCCCAGAAATACCACTGTCTCCAGATTTATCCCCAGAATTGTGGGGCTGTTCTATAATTGGTATCAAGTCTTCTTCTCCGCCACTACAATTCGGACTAACTGGTGTTGGACTTTCTAAAGCAGTGAGTAAACGCCAGGCAGCTGTTGGACTAAACCTAGGGATATCAAACTGTTTCCTTGGTAACGTAGGCCTTAGCTGAAGAGATATGTCTCCACCACTCTGAAAAAATAAGAAGATTATTATAATAATATAAAATAGGTACAATTTTACAATACAAGGGTTATAAGTACCAATCATAATTAAATTAACTTCATTTTGTTATATATAACATTACCTAAAATGTATGGTTGTAAAATATTTTACTCTAGATTTCAGGATACCACTCAAAAATAAATTACACTTTAAACATACACAAAAGAATTGTTTTCAATATTTTTTATTCAACAACAATCATTTTTATTAAAATGTTTTTTTTAAAATAAACAGTAGTCATTTAATTTATTACTTATTATAAAATATTATATCATTAAAACATTATTGATTTCATCTAAATTTGTAAAAAGAAATAATCAAATATTACTTGGTTTTTTAGATTGTATATACGATGTGTGAGAGCAAAAATTAAATCGTTAAGTGATGAAAAATATGTTTCACATGATGTTTATCAGTTTGTGCTCTAATTAACATTCTCGTTTTAATTACGAACGTTATACTTTATGCTAATGTAAATCTACTTTTTTATTTGCGTAGAATAGAAAATTATACCTCGTCCGTTGGATCACTGCTAGCAATACTATCCGACGGCGACTCGTTCGTTTTATTAAAGCTGTGGGCAAATCGGTCTACGTCTTCGGTGTTTCTACTGATCTTTGTCGAGTCGTTGTACTCGTTCATACCGAAGTAGAATGTTTTCGGTTTAATATCCGGCGCACTGATAACGACATAACATGCATTAAATAAAAACTATTAAACTCGAAACAGCGAAATATTATGTAGGTACGCAATTCAGTAATCATAACCTACCTTGTTTTTGGCTTGTTGTCCCTTTTATTTTTTGGGTTCTCGTCGTTGGAACCCGTGGCCGACGAACCTTCGCCCGTACAACGGACGTCATCGTCTTCTTCGATTTTTGTCGATAAGTTCGGTATCGATCTGGACATACGTTTTGCCCGGTCGGCCATCAACCGTTCTCTGTTCGAGTTCACCGGATTCTCTCCTCGATGCTTGATATTATTGTTGGTGATCATCGCGCGTTCCTCGGACGCTGGATTAGACGAGCTCTCCGAAGCACGGCCAACGGGTGGATGACGAAATTCCTTTTCCCTGAGCCTTTCCGTAACACGTTTCAATTCGGCCTGTGAAAACGATACGTATTTTACGGTGCGGTTTGAAAACAAAAGGTATTTTTGTAGACATAGGTTAGAAACTGAGAATTAACAATTCTAAATCGTTGTTGAATTAAATACGTCATAAATTGTAATACATTATTTATATTTATTTTTCACAAAAGGTTTTTTTGCCTACCGCGATTGATTATCATTAAAATCAATAAAATAAATATGATTAATTTAGTATAAACTAAAATTTATGCAGCTGTATAAAAAATACATCGTAAAAATAACGAATAAAAGAAAACTATAAAAGTTAACTACACTACAAAGAGTCTTTACGACTCTAATTTGTCGATTAGTATACATATAGATTCCAAACGATAGTAATAATTTTTTTTATTGGTGTTCAACAACTGTGATGTTTATCGGAACATATTATAATTTAATACGTAAGTCATTAATCGAAATCAAAACTAATATAACTAATTATTGGTTCTTAGTCTTAATAATTTAAATGTTTAAGAAAAGTTTCCAAATATTTAGTATTTCAAGTAAAATATTTATTATTATAAGAAACAGTTTTAAAAATAATAAAAATAGATACAAGTGTTTCATAATTAATATACTGTACTATCGTTATGGTTTAGAATTAATGTTTACTTCATAAACGTAAAATTAAAGGGATCATCAAAAGATCATACTTACGTATATGATGTTATAACTTATAAGCGTAAAACAAGTTTTTTAAAGTTATCTTCTGGCCTTTTTCTTGCTTACCAATGACATACAATGACTAAGTACAGATATATGATATGTACTGTCCTCAATGGTAAATGGACAAAAAATACAATCGAACTTAACTAAGAAATAACTAAAAAATATCTATTTAACGATAAATATTATGGACGATTTTTAATCATAACCAAAGTACGACAAAATCAAATACCAATTTCCGCATAAGCAAATATACGCGTAAAGACTGTTGTTAAACCATCGAATTTAAATATAATTTTTTAAAAGAATACATGCGACGGGTATTTTACTTACTTGAAATTGTGGGGAAGACATGCTTCGGTGCAAATTGCTGGCTTGAGGTTGGACATGAGACTGCATTTCTTCATCTTTTAATTCGTCCTTACTGAGCTTACGTTTTGTCTCTGCTCTAGTCTTAAATAATCTCAACCTCGGCATACCCTTGTTTTGACTAGACCTACTATTATCTCTGTGATTCTCCCAGTGTTGATACGAATCTGGTGAAGAGCTCTCCATCTGTGAGCACAAGGAAAGAAAACGATATTATATAACTTGATATTTTTATTTCCCGTAAATCAACCTGCTCAATCAATAATGGATTGTAAAATTAAATAAAAAATTAATTATTATTTATACTAATATATAATACTGTATAAGAGTGAAATAAATTATATAATGTTTTTGAAAGTTAAAAATTTAAAGTTGCGTCGTGGTTTAATATATATTATAATAGAATACAATCAATAATTTTAACTATACCATATTATAACATACAATAAAAAAATTAGATAAATTTATTTCTTCAGGTACAGCCCCGCAGTTTACGTATAGAATGTATTAGGTATAATACATTTTCGGCATGATAAATAATTATGTCTTACATTTCAAAATACAAAATAATATTACTTTTAGAATACTGGCTGCTAAAAGTCACTGTTTGAAATAAAAATACTATCCATCCCGGTGCATATATACTCACTCCGTTGTGATGCGAGGACGAGGGAGGTATTTGAGGTGCTCTGTACTTCTTTTTCGACCGGGACATTCTGCCTTTGGCAGCTCCGTTATCCCCGTGATGATGTTGGTAGCCAATAGGTGGCGGTTGATGGGAGTCCGTGAACCGTAAGTCTGGTTCACTGGTGTACATGTTGTACCCCATACGATCTCGCCTACCGTCTCGAGGTATGTGTCTTTGCATTTCATACCCATGTTGTAGCTAAAACACGATTATTATTATTATTATTATTATTATTATTATTATTGATATATAAACATATTTTAAAGACTTTTGAGCTTTGTTAGATTGAAGTAAAGTACAATCGTCGTACATTATTATTATTATATTTTCTTTACTAAAAAAAAAACGATAGTTTAATTAATTGAATTGTACAGCCATGTGGGTAATAGTTCAAACAAGGACAAAATATTATTTTTAAACATTTGAGAATGGTTTAATTAATATTCTTGAATTATAATGCAAACAGTTTTATACGGTTTGTTCAAAACAACATCTCGTGCAACTATAAGTGGTAATTTCCAAATTAAATATTAATTGATGAAAAGTGTGGTACTACTGAGTACCCATTTAAATCTGTTACTCTTGCTATGTATATATTATCTTGAATCAAAATTGCTTATTGTACTAAATGTGTTTAGATTGTAATTATATTTTAATAAAAACAAAAAAATCAACTATGTTGCGTTATAAATTTATTATAATTACATATTGTTGATCCAACGGGTTTTTCACTGTTAACTGTGTAGAAATACAAGAAACGCGTTGTTTATATAACAAATTTGATAATAAATGTTACGATTATTACAATGTTTATCATAATAGTTGTAAAAATTATTACGACAGTTTATAGAATAATTAACTATATACACAATATAGTGAAAAAATATTATTAATTTATAATATTTAATTTAATATTAATAATATGATAAAATAAAAATTACGAAACATAAGATGTCATCGTTAATTAATTGAGTGAAAGTGGAATGAGTTATTTTATAAAATTAAATACAGTTTCGTAACAAGGAGTTTTAGATAGGCAAACGTCGTACATGCAGGTTTAGGTGCGTTGTGAAAGGTATCATCACGATACGTTTTCATAATTATTCATCACAAATGCACGTGGCCGGTTGTCCCTTTACCGGAATCAAAAATAATAATAAAACGCTTGTGACTGTGGTGTATGGAAAATCATAAGTGCTTACAAATTTTGTGTATATATATATATGTACTAGCCTTCCTCCACGACATTGAACGTATATCGTGTCTATTAGCTTATACGTGACTTTTTGAATTTGTTTAAATTTTGTACTTGACATGCCCACAAATTAATTTTTGTTGATTTTTATGTTTCCAATTTGGATAATTTTATTTTGCAAATGTTTGGGGGAAAAAATAAAAAAAAAGCGGAAAAGTCGATCTAAAGTAAAATTAACAACGAATTTAAATCAATTTTCAAAATTCTTATCGCATTAATTGATCAATCGGTACGTTGGAAATAGAAAACGTCTAAATTCCTATGATACGCGTCGGATAGACAGAGACAGAAAATCATGGCTTACAATTCCCTTAAGAACATGTTACACGACACGGCAACAAGCCGTGAATACCAAAAGTGTAGGAACGAAAATAGATTTTCCATCGTCAACCGGCGACCAGAACACGACTGTGTTCGTCAAAATACGTTATATTATATATACGGTCTTATCATTCTTAACATATTTATTGTTTTTTTTTTATAAGTTATGTAAGTTTGAAAAATCAAAAAAAAAAAAAAATTTAAATAGTCAACAGTTGAATTTGAATTGTAATACGGTATTATAATAACATCGTTATTGTTTTAGGTTTTCTTTATTTTCATAGTGTGCAAAGCAGCAGTGTGCTTGCTGTGCTTACCGGAACACGCTACGCCTCATGCGAGATATCGCGGATGTAATGCACATCACGGCTGTAGATGGTATGGTTGCACATCGGTCTATACTACACTATAATGTTCAATGGTGGCATACGGAAGTTCTTATCTCAGATTCAAAAAAGTTAAGTATTAGTAGCGCTTTTCGCGGATGTCAAGTAGAACTACTTGAATTTTACCACGTCATAAAACTTTTTTTAAATCTCCAAAATTAAATGAAATCACAGAGCATAGCATGGCCTAGATGGCGCCAAAACGTGACTTTTTCGGTCATTTTTCGTACATTTGATAATAACTTTCGGTTGCCACTTTTTCGTAGCTCGTTACGCAACCATACACAATAGGCGCAACTAAGATTAAAATTCTAGGGGCATTACAGCCGACAACCCTCACCAAAAATTTAAACTAAAAATAACCTATGGGGGTCCGCCCCCCCCCTCCCACACACACACAAATCGTACATTAATTACCAATATTTATTTTTTTTTTTTACCTGTAATACAAGAATGACATAGAAAAACCATTTCATAGTCAACTTTATTTATTTATTACAGTTTTAAGACAAATATTAAAAATCAACGTGGAATATTTTTATTTATTTTTTTTTTTTGGGGGGGGGAGGGGGCTAATCGGACCTAAGCATACTATCTACAGCCGTGATGCACACATGTACACGGATGAAATTATGTTGCGCACTCACGTCGTCACGGTGTATGTACTCGTACGGCCGTTTGCCGTTTATGGTGCCGGCGTTGTGCAGCATGGAACCATTCTCGGTGGGCCTAAGCCGTTGGCCGGGCACGTGCGGCGGCAGCACCTTGGGCCCGGCGGCGGGCTGCCGGAAGTACTGCGACCGCGGGAACGAGTACGCCCACGAGTGCGGCGGTATCACTTGTGTGTCGCTGGTCGCGTACGAGCTGCCGTGACTGTTCGAGTTACCCATTGCAGCTGTTGTGGTCCACGGACGTGTGCTGGGGCATTACACGCGGCTGCTGCAGGTCATCTCGTTTTCTGCAAAAATAATACGAGCAAACGTGAATAAAACGCGAAAAAAAAAAATCAAAAAACCAAATAAACAAGAAAACACCATCATCATCATTATTATTATTGTTATTATTATTAAAATAAATAACTCATATAATATACAGCATGTCCCAAAAGTCCCGCATTACCCTATATACCTCCATGGCAATCAAAATCGAATTTTTTCAAATGGCAACACCTATTTTTTAAAAAAAAATTTTTTTAAGCAACTTTGATTTATAAACTTTTTTCCTATCTCAAAAATTGACTGACTTACAGCAATTTCAAATTTAAACAAAATAGATTTTTGCTACATTTTTCAATTTTCTGTATTTTATCATTTTAATTTAATTTTTGGTTGGAAATACATATGGTTGCTATGGTAAAAAGAAATTGCTGTAAGTCAGTCAGTTTTTGAGACAGGAAAAAAGTTTATAAATCAAAGTTGCTCAAAAAAAAAATTCTGTATCGGAATCTGGTATTAAAAATATAGGTGTTGCCATTTAAAAAAAATTCAACTTTGATTGCGCACGCGCACAATAAAAGGATTAAAAATTTGAAAAATATCACAGAATGTGTATTTTGAAATTCCCTAGCTCCCTGAAAAAACCCCATTTCAATCTACGGTCACTGGACGGAAACATTTCGTGTTACCATTTAAGTGAAACACACTGTATATACATATATAGCAGGTAGAGTCCGTAATTTGTTGCAAAGTGTATCCGATCGAGATATTGTGTTGTTTGAAAGACGTTAAACGCCGGCGTGTAGTATGGCACCGTGCTATTCAAATAAGTATCAAGCTTCGTTTTTAATGTAAAAATAATAGCCATGGTATAATATGTGGTTAGCGAAGAAGAATGTGTTGAAAAACAACAATTGTACTTCTACAATACTCTAATAACGTAGGTAATGGTTGTTTATACGCGTTTATACACATGTGAAAGCGCGTAAGTAATACATACCTATATATATATATACACACATATATATGTTGTCACGGTCTCATGCAATGGACGTGGGAGTGTCATATATATGTAAAATCGCTAGTTAAAATTATGCGATGGTACGGGTTTAAACCCGCGATCTTACGCGCCAAAAGTCGACGCGTAATCACTGTTCCAATGCGTCTAAAAAGTTTTACAAAATACAATTTATTTGGCGCGCTGATAGGTAGGTGGGATGGGGGGGGGGAAGAATCCGCTCAAAACGCACCGTTCGGACGAACGAAAAGTAATAACCTAACTGCGAGACTAATTTAAATAAAATCAACTCTCTGCATATCATTCAAAATATGATCCAATCCAATGTACTAATATAATTTTATGATTTACTCAATGCACCAGTTGTGGCCTGTGACTATATTATTCACATTTGGTACTCAATGATAACGATTATGGTGAAATCGTTTACAATATTACGCTCGGTTTGGAAATACATAAGTACATACCTACACCTATATACTTATTATTGAGAAATCGTAGATACGTCGATTGTAAAATTGATTTAAAAACAGCAATGCCTACATGGCAGTTCATTTTAACCAACGAATGACTAAAAGTGAAGAGTTTCATCAAATTACAGTGTGTGTTAAAAGTAACACATCATAAGGTGAATTTCAATTCACTAAGCGCGCATTAGGTATATATACGTTTTAAACACGTTGTGAATGTTAACAGAGTTAATAACCGTGTATAGTGTATATAGTTTAAGCTGATATTACGATAAAGAATATTAGGTATCCCAACAGAAAAAATGACCGTATAATAACTAGCGAATCGAGTTCTTTTTAATCATAAACTAAATATTTTTAAAAATTTAAAAATCAATACACGACAATATTGTACTCCGATCGTCACCACGAGTTTAACTGAATTAACTGAAGTATATCCATTAAAAATATCGGAGCATAAAATCGTGAATAATATAATTAATTAATATATATATATATAATTAAAAAACTGGTACGTTACTAAAATCAACGAGCAAAATAGTCGACTATATCCTTTTGGAGCTAATAACAGAGGATACAATGACTGGGTGTTGACTACTCGTATTTATATACCTAACTAGAAAGCAATGATGAATCATTGTTTTCAAAAAACGATTTTTAACGGAACTTAGTTAACATCATATACAATTTATATTCTAAGTATTCATAAAAAAAAACGTACCGTCGAGACTATCGAGGTATAAAACAAAACAAAAAAAAAGCTATATGGTTAGCTAGATTCACTTTTAACTGTTGTATTCAAAGCTACAATGTCAAAATAAATATGTCAATGAAAAATAAATGCAAAAAAAATTAAAATAATTTCGTCAAGAAATCGAAAAAATGTATTAAAATTATAAAAAACCGCTGCAATTTGTTATTAATATACAGTATAATCATTTACAAACAGTGTTCGTATTAAACAATAACGATCTGAGATCTATAATTTTTTACCAAAAGAGAACATAAAATTATTAAAAATTAGTGTACATTTTGATATTTAATAGGTCAGAACTCAATAGTACACATAGCACGTTATTAAATTTTATAGTCTTACAGCGTCGCATAAATAAAACAAAAACTTGATTTATCTCGTACCGCGCGTAACGAGATCAAACGTATACAATTAATTGAATTTTAAACAAAACATAATTAACGCAACACACATTTAACATATTGTTTTTAATTCATTCAAGCGTTATAATTTATATACCATATAATGTATATCATCACGTTCTAGTATACATTATTTCCGTAACCATCATAGTACGATAACCACGCATTCTCACGCCATACCGCCTTTCAGGTGTACGCGTATATATAGCCCAGGGGCGGCTTTTAGGGGGGGCATAGGGGTCATGCCCCCCCCCAAGACATCTTACTCTTTATTTTGTCAAATATTTTCATTGGTTTAGTCATGTTTAAGTGTATAACTTGTATCATATAAATTATTACGTGATAATATTTTGATCGAAAACACGGTCTTAGATTAAATGCACATTAGATCAAAAACATGGCTACGTTCTCTGCAAATGGTACAAGAGAGACTTGTTGGGCTTGGCATTATTACATGTGCATCGTGATTTTGATGATTTTGATTTATCAATTGAAAATATAATTAATCGTTTTGCCAACATGAAAAATCGAAATTTAGATTTAATATTATAACTTATAAGTTATAAGTAACATCAATAAAAGTAATTAAATTTTTTAATATAAATCTTATGACAATAAAAACTTCAATAGTTATATATATATATATATCAGATACCTATTTTTTATTTCATTAATATTAATATTTGTATATATTTTTTTTATGTATTATATAAATAGTAAATACACTGTTAATTTTTACTCTAAATAATAACTCAATACACAAATTCTTGCTATATTATATAAACACTTTCTGTCTAATTTTATTATAGCGTAAATATATACATCCAAAAAAATATTGCCCTTCACCCCCCCCCACACACACACACACAAGCAAAGAACTAAAGCCGCCCCTGATACAGCCCGTTATAATACGTTAAGCGTATTATGTATTTCGAAAACAATCGGACTCACGTCGTCGTCGCTATTGCAGCGAATCGAACGAACGAGCGCGCTTTTACGACGCGGTGAACGAAAAATATAAGTAGAAATTAAAAAAAAAAAAAAAATTAAAAAAAAATTCTAAATTAAAAACGAAATTAATCCGCATTGTAAAATACCTCCAATATAGATTTTTGTCGGCGTCTCGTTTCGCAGCGGCCCGTCGCAGTCGTCTCGGACGGTGAATACGTGTAAATAAGACGGTAAAGATCTCGGACCAACCTATACCGTACCGGCGGCGAACGTAATGATAAAAACATTGTCCGCGCACGACATTACATTAAATCCGTTCGCGTTTTGCGTTTGGCGCGAAGCCAATAAAAAATAAATACACATATAATATATATATATATAACAACTATATATTGTACGTTCACGACGCGATACCGAAACACGGAGAGACGCGCGCGCGATGTTATCTCGGAAGATGTGCGTTGCGAACGCGACGGGTCGGCACGCTGGCGCGTGTGTGTACGTGTTCCGTTACCAGGTCGGTTCCGGCGAGACACCGTTATGACTGCGCGTATGACGGACGGACGACGGACCGGACGACGGCGGCCGTCTCCGCGCTCCCCGCCACGCGCGCGCGGGCGCTCGCGGCGGCGGAAACGAACCACGGAACCGCCGCCGCCGGCCGGAGGAGTTTCGCGGATGCCGACGGAGTTGCGTGTTACGAGCTGCGACGGCGATCGCCGTGGAAATGTTATAATGCTTTTTTTATTCGCGCGTCCCCTCCTCCCCCTCCATTGCCGCGGACCGACCAGTAATGCGATGAATGGCACGGAAAAAATAATAATACAATACCTACGAATAATTGTCCGCGAGCGCGTCACATACAATAATATATCGTTGCGGTTGCAGAATTTAGGGGCCCGAGACCCGAGACAAAATTGAACAAACGATGTGAGGCCCCACAATATAATTGCATGTATAAAAGACCAAATTATTTTTTGGTCATTTTTGATATTAAGTGTATACAAAAATTGAAATGCAACATTTTTAAATTTATTTCACATACTTTTTATGTTTCTATATGTAACAATCTTAGATTTAGTTTTAACATTTAATAGTGTACCTATATATTTGTGTCTATCATTATATAATGTAACTCTCTACCACCATCACAAGCATATGCTTAAGGAAGATAGATAATTTATTGTAAAATTTAATCTTAATGTTATTATTTACTTGTATTATAAATGTTTTCTTTACAATAAAATTATTTTCAAAAAAAAAAAAAATATGTATAATAAGTATGTTGTGTTTGCACCAAGTAGTAAGTACTAATCAGTATTCATTTTCATTGTACACTTTAAAAAGCTTAAAATAATATAAGCTTTTTTTTCTCGATGGTTATAACTTACATCAAATAAGGATTTAAAATGAGTTAGGTTAGGTAGTAGATAAAATTGTTGTACCTGCAATTAAAATATAACTAACCATAGTCTGTTCGTAAAACTTATTCAGTTGTTGCAAACATTTTTAATGCGTGGTAATATGGTATTATTCTTTATGGGATTTTTTGATGTCTTAAGTGTTCATATTTTTTTTACATTTTTAGCGGGTTAAATTTATAAAACCCCAATAATTTTACGATCATTACATATAATACGCTTAGATTACAATTCGCACCTCCCACAATTAAAAATATTTACAAAATAATGTAATGATCTAATGACGTGTTAGAATAAATACAAAGATTAGGAATCAAGTATATTTTTATATATTATACTTGACAACAAATGTTCGACACATAATTGCAATGTCAACTGACATAAGTCTTAGTATAAGTCTAAGTATAGTATCCATACGTAGCGTGTTCCATGCTATGTTTCTATTATTTATTATTACATTATCTAACTATACACATTACACATATAGTAACTAAATGAAGGGCGATAAACCGCGAATGTTTAGGTAGGTACCTTTCTAAAAAAAATCGAGTTATCAATGTTTTTACTACCTATATAGTATCATGTTTAGAATTAAGTGATTAAAATATGACCTGGGGGTTGGGGGACTTCGGAGTAGTATCGAAAACTATACACTGAATGTATCTTTCACTGCCATGCCAAAACATTGACCAATTACTATCAGTTTTTTTTTGCCGCGACTTGTTTAAAAACCCACGTGCCTACAATTTCACTCCTTCCTGGTGCAGTAGCATTGTGGTGGCCTACGGCTGATCAATTTTTTTTTTCGAAACCTTTACTTGCGTAATGTACAGGACCTGCCGGGCATATATACTCGATAAACGATTAGAGATTTTTCTTAAGGTACCCGTTTACGGAGTGATTGCAACATAAAAAAATCAATTTTTACAATTTTTTTTTTTCTCTGATTATTCCTATACTCACATATATAAATGCGATATGCCACGCGTGTAATGGTCATTTTATAGAATTATTATCGTATACGACGATTTGAACGAGTAAAAACTTTTTTTCCCCGTTCGGTTTGTCGCACATTTATTTATATATCCGACACGAGCGCTTTCGTTTGATATTCCACTTTCTTCTTGAGTGTTCGCGCTTGCAGATAATTGGATTATATTGCACACACATGAATACGTATAGGTACGTGTTATAGCGACCAAAATTCGTTATAATAAAAATGGCATTTAAGAGAGAGAAAAAAATGATACGGTTTAGTCGAGGGCGACTCGTATAAGTCCAAAGAGAGTACTCATATATACACTCATATATGGGTACACACACGTTTTTTACGAGGCGATTCTGGCGCGTTCGCTGTATATACGTCATAATATTATGTGATTGGTTCCGCAAAATGTAAATGACTCCCAGCGGCGAAACGTTGCCACTTAAAACTGTTCTTGGCGGCATTATAATAAACACGACGACGATGATAATGATATTCATGCGTATTTTCCCGGACCGTGGAATCGTTGCACGTTGCAAAACGTTCGCGTCTCTATACGGTCCTGTCACAGATGGTAGCGCACGGATTGGTTTTTCCTTCCTCCGACAGAATGCAAAAAAAAAAAAAAAACAACACCAAAAACTTAACGAAATGTCGACGACGACGTAGATGATGGCGTTTCGATAGCGCGCGATCGTTGTGATTGCCGTTGCACATTTAACTATGGCGGCGGCCATCACGAAGTCATTTAACATTTTGGTAAACGTTTCGTTTTTCCGAGAACACATTGATCGGTTGAAATTCCTACATGGATACGTCCGACTCG
Organism: Chaitophorus viminalis; assembly: GCA_025469195.1. Classification (NCBI taxonomy): domain Eukaryota; kingdom Metazoa; phylum Arthropoda; class Insecta; order Hemiptera; family Aphididae; genus Chaitophorus; species Chaitophorus viminalis. The sequence continues at coordinate 178,633 of JAIPRK010000330.1, forward strand.
CAGTGGTAATAACGCGGAGAACGGCCAAGACGTTTTATTTTACTGCGCTCGATCCCTTATACAGTCGTTACATAATATATTAAGTATTAGATATTACTAGCTCAACATTTTATGTTATTCATGTATTCTAGAGCTTTAATTTGAAATCTCTATCCGATGTGGGTAATTTATTTAGTTAATTTGTATAATTCGAAGTTGCTAGCTATCTGTAATTTTATTAAGCGCGGTGTTTATAATAATAATAAATAAACGAAAGTTTATTTTGATTCTATAACTTGTCAGCTAATCCATTGAATGTATACTTGGATAACACAATGAAAGGTTCGATTATATTTCCTTGCCCCCCTCTCCCTAACCATATCACCGGATTAAAATATGTTCAGTAGGTATAACAAATCACAACAAAGATAGAAATCATGTAGTTACTTGACGCACGTCAGAGAAATTTTGCATCTCTAAAATATAACGATTATAGTGCATGTTTTTTCAAATAACACTACCGTCAAATATAGTGGGTCTTCTGCAGTAAAATAAAAAAATTTGATATCATTCCAACACAAGTAAAAAAATGAATTTACATAACTCTGATAGCTATAAGCCATTGCAGAAACAGTTTGATGAAAAAATCATAATTTTTTGATGGTAAAGATACAACTTACGATATGTTTAGTGTACATCTACCTACAAACAGACATAGGTAATTTTAAAACATGATGTTTTTCTATAACCTTCGAACTCTTTGATTTGACTTTGAGTAACTGATTGAAGTAGATTTTATTTTCAATACAAAAAATAATGATAATATTTTTTTCATTTTTCTGGAAGACCCCGTAGTAGATACGACCGCGAGTTGACGTTTCAATCGGACGTGAGTTCACGCGCGGATAATGTCGAAGTTCGCGGGTTACGTTATTGGCCGCGACGTTTTTGCGCAATCCAACCGGTATCACGGACAATTTCCTTATCTAATCCGTATCAAAGCGATAAAGACGCTTGCTCACAGAATATATACGACAAAAACGTACACAGAATGCGGTTTATGCACGTGTAACATCGTTGTTAACAAGGAGGTCGGTGTTTTGAGAAAACGTCCAACGCGCGTGATGCGTGGTATTTTGTACACGAACGTTGTTTGAAAATCTTTCGAAACAATACTGTAAATAATATTACATTTTATAATAAATACCGTCTGCGAAACACGTGTACCTATATAAAGATGGTAAAAAAAAAAAAAAAAAAAACGCAATGGGAACTGTGATGATTCTTTTACCATTTTGATCGCTCCGCGTACCTATTCGCGCAATAACTAATTAGACATATACATATATAATATATGATGTACAATTAATATGTATTATGAAATAATTATTGTTTGAAAAACACTTTTACCATCAACAAAAGTCGACTGGGCCGACGATACAATAATCGATAATCATATAATAAAACAATGTTTTATAAAAATTGTATCATACATTTATGTGTAGTTGGTTTTTTTTTAATATTGGCAATTTTTACCAAATAGTTGAGCGTTCCAGCGAAATTGTCGAAGAAATGTAAGAGTGAGACGCTATACAAAGAGCTGTGAGATGTATAGGAGGATTTAGTCCTATTTTAAGCCCGGCCTATATAATTATGTACTCGTGCTACGTATACGATACTGTCAAATAGGATAGTCATTGATCGCGTATTGAAAGTACAGGACATCTGGTCATCTGGGGACATATTTAGGTATCTCTCATTGTATGGTTTAGCTATGAAATTTACGAGTCAGGTTGCCTTAAAACAATAAAATGAGCACATCATCATCACCTACACACCAAAATAATCGCTTTTTAATCGTTTTATTTACACACACTAATAAAAACAAAAATACACATTGTTACAACTTTTTGGAGTATACATGGTCAATAATCCCGTACACTTCTGATAGGCCTAAAACCTATATAGCTATTATTTATTTTAATTTTTAACTTCCTGAAGAGCAAGATATTACCTTTACATATAGTTAAATTGGTTTACAATGTACACGAGAAAAAAAATTAACATTTAAATGATTAATTTTATGTTTCAACTATTAGTAGTGTAATAAACATAGGCTATAAAAATATAAATCATAATTGATTAATGAAATACAACAGAATACATAATTATCTTTCGATTAATAGGTTCATTCAGGGCATATAGTTTTTATGATACTGGTCAATCTAAAAAAGGAGCATTGTTTCTGATTAAATGAGAAAGAACATTAAATTTTATCTTAGAGGATATATAAATATTGTTAAGTAATTTATGGATAAATGAAATGGCATTTGAAAATTTAAATGCTCGACGTTCGACAGGACTATAGAGACCGTTTGCGAGGTTCTACTATATGATTATAGTTCCTGGAGTTTTTAATTTCATATATACATTTTAAAAACTATTCTGAAAATATTGGCAAAAAATATAAGTACTTATGCAGTATATTGTTATCGTACGGTTCGAAAGAAAATAGTTATAATCTTATAGACGTATATGTGTTTTTATACCAAACTAAATAATTAAATAAAAATTAGTCAAATATATGCATAGCACATAGGCGTCAAAGACGGTTTTTTTTCCAATGGGAAAAGGGTTTCCTCTATAAAAATTGGTTAATAATTTCTCCGTGGAATATTTTTACAATGTATATACCTATAGGTATATACATGCTACTACATGACGGCCGTTTAGCCATAAGTGACTCATGTGACCAACTTTTCTACGTATGCCTACGCTGATTTATGGATGAGCACGAAAACTGGTTATTTTCTTTAAGTAATTTTATATTGCACATAACTGTTGACGTATATACTATAGTAGGTATATGTATGTATTATTATAATATATATATTTTACGATTATTGTATTACAGCCACGTTTCGTTTTCGTATTTTGTAATCATATCATTTTAATTATGTGAACTTTACTTGGTATACTTATAGTGGTTTTTTTAGTCAGATTTACCATCAAAGATATAGTAACTATATTTTTTTGAATACTGCATCAGCACTATATTACTACACTATATAGTTATTAGTACATCCGCCGTAGAAGTGAAACAAAATTGCTCCAACGATTTGTACAAAATATTTAACATGTTTTCCTGCACAAAAAAAAAAAAATAAAAAATAAAAAAAAATAGCGACGTTGAACATAATATTTTTATCAGACTTTTACCGAACGGTGTAAATATTTTGAATCTATACATGCGCCATGCTCGTGTATAATACGCCTGCATAAGAGAGAAAACCTATTGATTATCGATTACCAATTTTATTATACCTATATAATTATTATGTATTGCTTGCGCGCGTATATCTATACCATCGCAGTGGTGTTCTATGATCCCAAGGTTAATGTGATTATCACTTTTTTTAACATTTTTATCCGCACAGCCGATACCTCCGGAGAAAGTATATAAACGACAATATATCCTTATAGCCAATATAATTATATTAATTTGATCGACAACTATATTATACACGTGGGGATGTGTGTATATAATATAGTGAAATGTGTAGGTCGATGGCCCGCGCGCGCGTTCGGTGATTCATTAGCATCGTAATCATCATGACTGGTCATGGTTAAAAAATGATAAAAAAAAATATATATATATATATATATATAATAATAAACACTCATCAGGATGTCGAGTCGATCGCAAACACGTCAACGACGGAAGAGAGTGAAAGGGGTGCGTGTGTTGTGTGATTTAACGGTAAGTATATATTATTTTCACCGGCAGTGTCGCCTCCGGGGGTTCGCGTATACGTATATGCATAGCAATACGGAGAACATAAATATGTATACTACGCGTGTAGTGTATAGCTTTGGGACGTATATGTGTGTTGCGTACACGTAATACCTTCGACCGGAGCCTATGGGTAAAACGAGACGAAAACCAAAACAAATGGAAATCGAGATCGCCTTGAGGCTGTTGCAGCCCGTTACTTCGTCACCCGGTGAAGAGAAACCTATACCTGCGACGCTCCGGGCCGTATTATTATTATTATTCTAATATTATAATCTGCAAGCGCCCACCTCCATATATGCGCAACACTGTGCGTATAAACAAAAGTGAAAACTTGAACGTCGTATATCACATTATATATTACCTATGTATATCGTTATCAACCCCTTTCTCCTGCGTACGTTTAACGGCACCAGCTTGTTATAACACACACACACACACACACACTGCAGTTCAAAGTCGGTGCACCCGTCTTTGATATAATATATATTTTAATAATGTTTCGACAGTTACGCACGCGACCACGGCAGCATGCTTAAAGCGTATTTTCGCATTTTATTCTATTACGAGTATGTAATAATATGTATAAAGTATATATGTATACTGTCAAGTTGATTAGATTCAGAAAGTATTGAGATTATTAAAAGAAATCCTTGTCCTACGGACGAAATCACATGCACAGCTAGACGATTGCTCATGATTGGACTTGGCTGGTTAATATTGACTTATTCGCCTATATTGGATTCAAAACAGGCTGTCCCGATTTGCACGCAATACAATATTTAATACATAGAAAAACGTTCGTCGATTACTCACTACACCGTGCACCGGTTAACGCGATTCATTTGACTGTTAGAATATAAACAATAGATGGATTTCTATATCAAAAATTAATCAGCCATATAGGTGTTATAGAAATCGTTTTGAAGTATTTTAAGCATTAAAGAGCAAATGCTCGGTAAAAAAAGAATACTTTTTTATCAGCGATAGATGTTGCATATTTTTGTATTTTTATGTTAAACCCTTAAATTATAAGTTATTATTATATGCATATATAAATATTACACATAATACGAGATACATTTAAACAAATGTTAACACATTTTTTTTTGCAGCACTGAAATGGCAATAAATATTTTTAATCGAATATCATTTTAGAAAAAAAAGCAAATAAACTATTTTCGGCTGGTCTTTGTCTTGTTGACTTTTTGTTCAATGGACTCAAAAGTTTTGGATCTGAAGACTCATATGTAGTCCAATCTCCAATAATCTGCGATTGCAGTGTATATATGATAATATATAATGTGTATATAACATTCGTATACATATTAAATATTTTTCAGCTATATGTATGTAAATATTTCTGTGGACTTATAGTACGAATATATACTATACTGACACACTCGGACAGATAAATAATAATTTAATTTATAGTAGGCGTTCTAACATTTATACATTCGTACATTCAGACGTATAATATAACAGTTAGAATATGCGTATTATAGCAGTGCATAATTCAAAACACTGTCATAGAAATATATTATATATTTATATACAAATATAATATTATGTAGCGTTCGGCAATGGAAATCGTGATAACCAGCGGTAATACTGTTTTGATATACATGGAAACTTATAATACAACCGCCAATTTCCAATATATATTATATTCTTGGAACAATCACGTTTCTATTATTGTTATTATTATTATTATTATTATTATTATGGAGAAAAGCACAAAATTATAGGAAAAAATATATTGCTGTCATGTCATAAAAAGGGTCAATATATGAGCAATATGTTCAATATGATTTGCAATATATATTGTATAGAAAAGAAAAACCTTAATATAAATATATATAACTGATAAACTGAACTTTAACTATTGAATATTACAATTACGTCAATAAGGATAAATGTAAAAGAAATAATTGTAAATATTGCATCGTTTGTCCTTTATGGGATATAATAGATGGATTTAAAAAATAACATATAGTATTATACTATGAGTCTTGCGTCTAAGCGACTAAAATGTGTAATAAGTTATTATTACCAATAACAATGATAAATAATAATAATAAACCATCCTATTATGTTCGAATATATTTTAAGTAATATATAATCATTTAAATACGATGAATTTTTATAGGGTTTCTTGGTTTCAGAGCGTATTATGGTAATGACATTATTAAAAATCAGTAGATAAATATTTAGTGATCAAAAGTTAATGGAATAGTTGCACGCATTTTTTTCGGACTATTATTATGGTAGCACTCATATTATTATTGCATAATAAAAATACGTATTTATTGTAATAGGTACATAGTCATTTGAGCTCGTATAATTATTAATTAGTATAAATATATGACTCTGTTGTAAAATCTATCAACTACTTGAAAACTCTGATCTAGCATGCATACATGATGAAGATGTTTAAAGGAACTAATATCAATTTTAATAAAAACTTTCCAAGACAGGATCCATTAGACTGATTATGTAATTGCACGACAAGTTATATAATACATTTATATTTTTATTGAACATACAATTTGATTGTTTTTTTTATTTGCTTTGTCTTGAATCCTATACACAAATTATCAATATCATTTTTCTTTAAAACATAAAATAAGTATATTAAGTAGTGTAGTAATAAGTGTATATTAATTAGCGATAATTAATATACTTTAACTTATAAGTCACATGATTTACAACACATTTTATGTACTTACGTTGTCTTGATTCTCCCTTATGCTTAATGAAACACAAATAACTTGGAAAGTTCATTTAGTTTTTAATTTATGATAGTAAAAGCGATTTTTTTTTTTTTAATTTGATTCTCACATGGGTACGTAGAATTAATATAATAACCATAATTACTAAAATTATTACATTAAAATACATAATATGTAATTTTTACATTATTTTATAACATTGTGTACTTTAAAGAATTTTCTAATTTTTTTAAAAACATTTTGTCATAATTAATTGTATAATTTACGCAATACAAAGAAAACAGAATTCGCGTTTAATAATGGTATAATGTAATATATAACTGTCTACATGTGTGATTTATTTTCACGCATTTTTACCGTGGAAGAAGTTCTTTTCAATGCTAATTCCGCACAACGAGTATGTTTTGATAAATATAAGCTGTCAAGGACGAATATGGGATTTTTTTTACGTTTGGTTTTCACCTTTTACCCCTGAGTCATAATACATATTGCCGCCAGGTCATAATCCGTAGATCATAAATTGCAAAAACCAAAAACAATTTATAAAAAATGATAGAGAAAATCGTGACTTAATGTTATTACAATTAATATTATGACGTGCTGTACTGTGTTATCACGAGACCGAGGATCAAGTGGCCCACCAATAGAATTCCCACAGTTCGTACTCTACAATATGTTTTTATCGACGATAATTTTATCGAGTTTTCTACAAATCGTGGAAGTAAAAATAGTTAACTAAATAGGCACCTTTATTGTAGGATTACAGTTTTCTCTATATTGTAGTATGCGATGTATTTATATTTAAAAACAAATCAAATAATTAAACGAAAACATCAGGCCTAATTTTAAATATCACTTACATTCGTATTTCATATAATCAATTAATAATTTTAAAAACGTTATGATTGAAACATAATACTTTATTAAAAGTTACATAACGGTCTGAATAACTAATCAATTATTAACTGATGGTATAAATATAGACGACAAAAATATAAAAAAAGTGTTTTAAATAATTATTGGAAATAAATACCAAAAAAATGGTTTATATTATATATATATATATATATATATACATATTCGAGCTAAAATACATTATCGTTTCAAAATTATTTTTCTACGCCAAAAAATTGGCTTGGAATTATTTTAATTTTAATCGAATAAGAAAATGATATAAAATAATTATAACAATACCTAAATACATTTAATAAATGACGAACATTTTTTTTAAACCATACAGCTCAACATTTATTTCAACATGATAATGTTGCCTAAATACATATAAGTACTGTTGTAATATTTTAATAATAATATGAAACATTTAATTTTATAATGATATTACTACATCGAAATTTGCCAATAGCATTATCACGATCATTCGACTAAAATCATAAACAAGGCACTTTTTGTTTTGTTATCGACTGTTACTTATCAACCAGCACTAATCGGTTCTCGTGAAGTCCCGCGGGGTGAACATAATATAAAGTGTTAGTTTGTGTAAAAAACATATTTTAAAATAAATAAGTCGGATGGAAAAATCAGTAATACCATATTAAAATCATTTATATGCAGAAAACTAGTGAGTTTTCATGATTTTTAATGTTGTAACCTGTAGGTATCGAATATATTTTTATTTGTTAACATTTAAGTAATAACCATACATTGGCAATAAAGCATAGACAGTATTTAAAATGATTAATTCTGTAATTTATCCATTATTTTCAAGAAATTAGTAAAAAATACATTCCTTCTTTCATTTAAAATCTAAAATTACGAAGAAATAATTAAGTCTTCCCGATTACAGCTGTTTTAAAATTTTCTGGTAGTTACAGAGAGCTAGAAATGTTTATTCTTCTAATGAAATGAATAACTGAAAATAATGGTAGATACACATGGTACGCCAAAACTATTCAGGTTCCGAAGCAAACTGCTATAAGCAATATAATTGTTTTATAAATGAATATTGTTGAACCAAAACTTTTTAAAAAATGAGCATGTATATTCTTTAAATTGAAATATTCATGATTTTTTTAAAAAAAAATCTTTCTATACGTATAGGATTTCTACTTTTCCATTTACACAGAAAAAAAAAGTAACCAAAGACATAAAGATTCCATGTCAACAGACATATTGATTGTTTATGATATTAATATTATCATCAATTAAAAATATCAATAACGAATAGGGAAAATAAACATCATAAAACGGTCAATATACCGGATGGTCAATAAAACACATGTAATAAACGTGCATCATGCAATAATGTATATACATGATCTTCATCCATATTTATAGTTACTTACCCTGAACGGCAGTATGGAATTTGTTATGATTCGTTTCTTATCCCGTGTACGTTCTGTAAGCAAAATAAATGTCATTAATTAGTAAAATTATTGCTATAATATAGGGTACAAATATTAATTGAAAATTAGTTTCGAATCAAAAACGATTTTGTGATTTATAAGTTAAAACAATGCATTCCTGTTTAATAAAACATTTTTATCGACTTTCTCTCGATAGATTCCTTATAGAGTGATACCAGCTAATCTTAAATACGGATGACACAGTATTATGTATATAAAAAATCCTGTTGCATAGGTAAATGACCCCGCTCGACTAGGTTAGCCTACATTTAAGCCCATGCGAAAAATTATGCTTTTTACAATACGCGCTCTAATATCAAAATGTATTATAATATTTCATACGTTCTCATGTTCAAGAAATGAAATAAGAGTAGGATGTATGTACTTAAAAAACAACAAATATGACTCTTATTGTTTGAATAATACATAATATTGTCAGATAAAAAAAAAAATTAAACTATAAATTAAAGTTTGAAAAATTCGTAGAGCATACCTATGTAGAAGAAAATAATAATTATATCTTATTCTGTCAAACCTTTTGTTTAATCGTTTTCATGGGTTAATGATACGCGAATTTAATAGGTGGTAAAAATAATTGGTATTCAATCGTCTAAATGATTGGTTTATTAATTAAATCCAATAGCTTTATACACAGATTTCAAAAGAATGAATTGATTTTTGATTTCTTTTATGATCATAACGATTTATTCATATAGAATATAGGATTTCATTTTTACTTGTCTCACATATATATAATGGGTCACTCTCTCTCTCTCTCTCTCTCTCTTTCTCTCTCACATACACACACACACACACACACACACTCACGCGCGCGCGCGTTAGTTTTATGTACCTTGTGGAATTGCTATTATTTCTCACGCAGATTTCGATTATTGTTATTATCATACGTCTAAAACCGCACGGTGTTGTAGTAATTCAAACCGTTATGATATGTACTTATATACGCGTGTATATACAATAAACTTGACGAATATGAAGTAATAATAATATCTACCATGAGAAAAAGTGAATCTTTCCAGTGACACGTGTGCTCGCTAGAATAATATACATTTATAATATATATTATGTATAATGCGTATAATGTTCAATTGAACGGAATTCATTGCCAAATGTAGTTCGACTGGTATTTTGATTTTAATTTAAACATTTACTCGATATAATTTAACATAATATGTTTAAGTTTACATGTATCTCGGAAATAATGCGCGTGCACACACATACGCCGTTTTATCAACCACCATCCTGTGCCGGTGAAGATTTCGTTGGATATAATTGTATTTACGGAAATAAAATTACTTTAATATTATTTTGCACATAATAAATACGATTGTACGGCATACGCGAACAACACACATACAGATCGATATGTTCTGGTTCGCGCGGAAAGCCAACGGTTTTTCAACGATTTTCTTTATTCTCATATTCTTATATACATATATATATATATATATATGCCCTACGGCTTAGTTGTATTTGGTTTTTTTCTATCACTGCACAAATTTCGTACGCGATACTCATGATGTATCGAACATTTATTCCATCGAGCGTCTATATTATTGTAGTAGTGATTATGTTATACAACCGTATGCATAGTTGACCGATAAAAAACCAACAGTACCTATCTGCAGGTTGTAAACATTTTTTTTTTCTTTCTCAGCCACTCGTATAGGCCGATACGGTTCGCAGAGCATCGCGCAGCAGTTTTCCTCAAGTCGACAGGAAAAAAAAACTCCTCGCAGCAATGATTATCGTTTTTCCATTGCTATGTCTTTATGCACCGGAAGAGTAAATTAACAAGGTCAATGGTTTGGAGACGAAGTAATTTGGGTTTTATGACTTCGACAATAGTACAGACAGTATAGTGTTTGTACGTATTGATGCGGTTTAAATGTTTAAATTAGTAGGGAGATCGCAGTATTAATGGGCAAATAATATAACAATAACGATTTGTATACGATAAAAAATATACGTATTCTGTGCATAATTTGAAATCTCAGATCCGTTGAAAAGACGAATTTCAATCGAAAAAGTGTATCGAAAATTCAAACTTTTCCTAGTCATTGTCTTGAAAGTCAATTTATATTTTACACAAAATGTGATTTATATTATGGATAAATACACGTTTATAATGTACACAGAATAGTTGGCTTTCATTTTACATTTAATTGTTCGTTTTTATTATTAAATTTTTGCGGAGAAATTTAAAAGTCGTTAAGCAATTTAGCAATCATTTTGCTTCCAGGTAAATCCAATAACAATTAAGTCTTCTCCAATATTCCAGCCAATAATACTTTACAATGACACATGTATAATAATTAATAAGTACAAGTTTCCCAATACCTCCAAAGTATTTTCATAAGTGTTTTCCATGGAATGAAGTTATTGTACCGTACACGTTTTACACTGCGGTACGTTTAGCCAAAACTACACTTGGTTTTAAAAGCTATCATTTTCACTTCACATTAAAGCAAATACAATAAAAGTTGTTTTCTACTATATTTGTGTTTATGGATTACAATATATTAGTTGTACACGTAGAAAATATACTTTAACTTGTACAAATAGAAACAATTATGTCGCTCTCGCTATCGTACTAAATGAAAATGTATAGGTGGTACTATGACAGTCATTAATATTTAAATGTCGTTTCTTCATTATGCATTTTGTAAGCGGATAATCGTGAAAACGTAGTCTTCGGCGTATCCATGAGTAGGTAGAGGTATACACGTAAATAATGTGATAAAGATGAATTCGAGAATAATGTCAATACGTATAATATTTTTTAACGTTACGAATATTTTTACGCATAAATAAACGTGAGTGAGAATTTAAGTTACGATAATGACTATATGCGTCATGTCCTTGGAAGGTCGTATATAATGCGCACTATATACTACGTAGGTAGGTAGGTATAATTTCTAAACGCATAATATAATATACAAATTACGACGTTTATAAGTATATGGTTGTAAGAGAATTTTTCAAAAGAAAAAAAAAGTTAATATTAACATACGTATATGATGATCGTTTATGATGGTAGTACTATATGGGCCCACCCATTGTTCACGTACAGTTCACGACGGTCAATTAAACAACACGGCGTCGATTTCGCAACACCCGAAACACAACAATACGCCGTGTAATATTTCAATACCGAAATAATAATACTGGGTCGGTGTCTATTGTTTTCCTGAACCACGATAATATCGTGTATACCTGCACGACGGCGACGACCCGCCCGGGAACGTTGAGAAATTTTAATTGTTATTGTAATACTGATCCGACGACGGCGTGTACTGTGAAATAGAATTAATTGTTTTAGGCAAAAGTGTTTGGTGTAAAAAAAAAAAAAAATGGCTAAATGATACATAATATACAGCGTATATTATTATGCCTGCTGTATGCTGTAGCTGAAATGGGCAAAACGAAAATGTGAATGCATACCTCGAATTTGACGTGTTATTTACACGAGTACAATGTTTCCCCGTAATAACTGGTTTAAAATTAGAAAACAAAATACTTTGATCGAATTATATTATCTTCTTACACGCATAGAATGTCATCAGATATTCGAACACGAGTAACGAAAATGCCCCTTCGTTTCACCGTAGGTATTCATTACTACGGTGCGCGTACTTAAATTTGTTTATTCGCTTAGCTGAGATTAAATTTTTTTACATAATAACTTATACAAACATATTATAATATTATTACGTTTAAAGCAATTGTAGAAACGAATGAGAAATCATTTCCGATTTTATCAAAAAGTCACCTGATTATTCTGATTTGATTTCAAAATATTGGTATCCAATAAACATATTTACTCGAAACGTTTTGAAAACAATATTTGATTTCAATATATGATTATAATATTATTATAGTATAGGTAATAATAATCATAATAATAATATATGCTGAGATAATTTTATACATATTTTTATTTACAATTTGCATATAATGTATACGAAAGTTATAATAATTATATCAATTGAACTCGTTTTCGTATTTATTAAAAAAAAAAATAATAATAATAATAAATAAAACCAATCTCAATGGAAAGTTTTATGGAAAAAAACGAAAGTTTAAAATAGATTAGTTATTTTCATTTGAAATGTAAGAACGTTAACGCAAATACATACGCATTAAAATATTGCATAATAAAACGTATGCTGTGTTATTTTTCACTTATCAACATACACACACAGTGCGTAAAACAAATGGTTCCCACGGTATCCCGGTAGGTTTTGAAACTACTTACTGCGTATAGGTATAAGATCTTGCAGAACAAGGTTTGCTGCGGGATGGCGTTTGCCTCGTAATACATCAATAGGCATGTGCGGTGGGTCATTACGCGAACTCAAGACGATTAATCATTCGACCTGAGATTCTATATAGATCCATATGAATGTGTTTATAATAATATAGTTCACATGTTTTTATTATATAGGATCTAGAAATTGGCGGTAAAGGCTTCTTTAGATTACAACGATCCAACTAGAGCGTGACTAAAACATGTGATCGTGTCCGCGATTATTATTATTATTTTGATATATAATTCATAATGGCGTATGGAAATAAGAGCAATGGATAACAACAATATTATTAATGAAAACTGGAAAAATTATTATTAAATTGATTTACTTGTCAACGAGACGGTCATGTTAGAAACATAAAATGGAGAAAGATAATAATATTGTCGCAGTTAACCACGGACCGGCGGGATACAAAAATCACGATATTCTAGTTCTCACGTAAAACGTTTTTTTTTTCTCTCTTTGTCCCATATTGTACTGATAAACTAAGAACTTTCACAGCAAATACTCTTATGTAAAGTTATAATAATAAATATATAAAAGCTAATTAAAATATTAAACATTTATGCGGTGAAAATAATTTGCTGATGAAACAAAACATGTTACATAAAAATAAGCGTGCGTCTACAGTCGTGGTGCAGTGAGACTTTTGTTAGCCGTCGATATGTAGCAGAGTTTCAAAAATGTGTAGTTTGTAGATTGCTGGTGTCCGTATGTAGCACTATCGAAAAAAAGAGTATACTATTTTATAAAGTATTTTTTTTTCGAAAGAGAGAGAGAGACATTTAAAAAAATATGTTCGTATCGTACAAGATGTCCGCACATTGATATACAATTTTCTCTGGTACCATATAGCAGTAGTTAAATTACACATCGTTTCAGAATTCCACGTTTATATAACCATACTGAGGTAATATATAATATAGTGTATTATTATTACTTAAAAATATATGCGTCGAAATTATACGTACGCAAGTACCTACGTTTGGTTTTCGGAACAGTCTCGGAATAAAAGTTAGATTGTATATACGCGATGGACGTCGTATAATAAACGAACCCATGTATATAATATCTAAGTCAATTACGTACAGTGTATAAAAAAGTGTATTAAGAGTGTATATATAAAAAAAAAACACAAATGGTTAAGTGCATCAGTAATTGCTGCAGAGATTCCTCTCGATGTAATAATTATACGCGCGCGCATGAGGCTCTGTGCTCGTGTGGTACTATATAGATGTACACTATATACGTATAGGCAAGGGTTTTTTTGGACCCACCCGTGTACATCACATACACCGAGAACAGTAGAAAACAAAAACGATTCTCACGTATACCGTATATCGTAACGCAGTGATATAATTACACCGCACGACCACCGCGGTAGAAAAAAGACAAAACCTAGTGGACCACTGAGAGATGGCCTGGAATTCATTAGCATGTGTCAGGTGTAAGTACGATAGCATATAGTACACATTGCATTACACGTATAGGTATTTATAACGTAACCGGCGACCGCGGGCCTATACACAGAAATCGTACATTTATTTATTTATTTATTTATTTATATTAAATACGGGACGAGCCCGATTACATTGATTATAATTCACAAGAGAATAAATAAATAAAAATAAAATTACACATATTTTAAAATAAAAGACATTAGTAGATATTGAATACTAAGGAATTGTGGGTCCTCATTGGCCAGTTTCATCATACGAATAATAAGGCGATTAGTTAAATAATTACAGCGGCTAAAAGGAATATGAAATGGGAAAGATGATCTGGAACAACAAGTAGGAACTCTGAAATTAAGTTTAGATAGGAGGACAGGGGCATCAACTTCACTTGATGTATATGTACCAGAGCAAGAGAACGACGGAACGGCAGACGCTTTTTTCCCTCGACCGACAAGCGACGAACGCACGCCAGTCGGATAGGAGCTGCTGCGCAGGTCCTTCCATTATGCCTGTACAAAATCTGCGTGGCATGCGACCTTGGGCGGCGTACACTTCAGCGGCCCCTCCGACAACGCGGTGACGACGATAACAAATGGGCTCGCAGCTGCCGCTTTATAATATGTGTAATGTGCGTGTACGCAGGACGTGTGTGCGTGTGTACATGTGTGTGTGTATGCGTGTGTATATGCGTGTGCGTGTGCGTGTGTGTGTGCGTGTGTGTGTGTGTGTGTGTGTATGTGTGTACCCGCGAAATGCGTTGGAATGCTTCAAGGCAAACGGGTTGTTGTGCGATCCTCGACGACACCGCTCCTGCGATTCACCCCGCTACCACCGCCGACACCTACAATTTACGACCGCCATCAACACACCTCCCCCGGTCGCGATAATATTATTGTTTATCTCGCGTACTATGTTGTTTGCGAGTGTGTTTTTCTGTTTTCGTCTTCCACAGGACCCGCGCACGCTAAAGACCAACTTCACACAACAACGTATCGCGGCCGTATTCATATTATTGTACTTCTTAAATATATGTATGATATCGTACGTAACGCGTAAATATATAAAATATAAATGATAATATAACCTTTACGGCAGTAGTTGTTCTCAGCGATATCACCCCCGGTGGGTGGTGATGAGTTTTCGAGGGATAGTGACTTGTAGGGGGAGGGGTGAACGAGTCTTTGGGTGGTGGTAAGGTGATAGTTTGGTAGGTTGGTGTTGAGTATAGTATACATTATATTTACGTTAAAAATTAAAAACTGAGAAAAAAAAATGTAAAAATTGAAATACAAATTATTATACTGAGAAACGCACCATAATTTATCTGTAATTGTATTCAAAGTTTGAGCAATATGGTTTTATCTATTTATCTATAAAATGAACGCGATGTAATAAAACATAAATACCTAACAGCTAAGTCGACAAGTGCTTCGTCATGCATTGAACCCAACGTATAAAAAAATTGATTCCGAAGCACCAAGTAACCATCCCACCGATCATCATAATTTATTACTACTAATGTTAATTGAAATTATAGATTTATATTTTCTATTTAATTTTCAACTAGGTATATACTTTTTAACTTTCAAGTAAGTAATACATTATTTTTTTTCCAAGGGCGTTGAAAAATATTTTGTTTCTTAATGGGATGACGGCTTAAAATAGGTTGTGAACCTGAACGTTAATGTCGTCGTAAGTGGCGTATATAAATTTTTTTCAATAGTGAAAGGGTATATTTACTTAAAAATTACATTATAGTGGTAAAATTTACATGCAACAAAGGTGATGATATTTAATGATTATAATGATACTTAAAATTGTGATAAAAATAGCAATAAATTGAAAAATTTTCATATCTCGTAAATACGCTATACTGGTTCACGTGTATTTAATAATAATATAGCAAAATGAGTTACGCCCGATACTCATATAGTCATATTCAATCGATAATTAAAAGTATTCAATAACAACCGAGATGACAACCCTACATAATATATTTTATTTTTAATTTTAAGTAAAGTATAAGTTTTCATAGTCAGCAAACAGGATGCAGTTACGCAACACCTGGTTTTCACATGAATTCCTTTCAGGAAAAACTTGTAAAAAACTGTACTGCAACAACAACAACAACATCAACTGCAGTACTCGAAAACTTTAAACGACAATTATGTTTTCATGGTCACACTGCAGTGTATCATCATTAGTGAAATTGAATGTTTCATTAACCTACTCTGACTCTTTCGAGTACAATTTATTCAATAGGCCGTTCGGATAAAAGAAGTAATAGTTAATTGCATTTTAGAAAAGTCTATAACATGATGACCTTACAAAATAGCTTTTTAAGGTTTACTTGTAATCACGCGAGGTTTGCGCTAGATATTTCGTCCCGTATATACTTTTTAGTCTCAATGTCTGAATTTACATAAATAATTCGATTTTATCGCACATAATAGAATATCATTTGGTTATTTTATGTTTATAATATACTACTACTACATAGGATATGTATAGTCATTACTACAAGTCAAGCAAGGTCTGGTTTTATTCTAATACTGAACAAAATGATCAAATTAACTATATCTAACGATAATAAATATATTATACACAATGCATATACGCATAATATGCGTAAATCCGGTATAGGTACACTTTTACTCGGACACCATAAGACTGAGACGTATATACGTTGTTATGAGTAATATAATTAAAAAACAAAAACTATACACGTTCTAACGTTATAATAGTCATGAAAACGGATTTGAAAATTTGGCACCTAGATATTTTCATTTTTAAAATTCAGATGGCATATTTGGTCAGGATGCGTAGCTCCTGTGATGCGACCATTTCGATTTATACAATGTACAAATCGTTGGCAGATTTCGTGGTGCACGTACGTCGTACAGCCGTCACGAATGGTATATATGTGAACGGAATATCGTTCCTTTGTATTGGGCGAAAAAGTAATCTTTCAAGCACGTTTGACTATTTGAAATTGTTTCTGCATATTCGATACGAATTAAAAACAACGATGACAACAGTTTGTATATAGAATATGTCGTGGGCGTTCAACTACCTCGGGAATAAGGATGAATGATTTACGAAATCGTCGCCGTTTACCATTGTATGAAGTACGCGAATTTATTATTTAAATTTATTCATTGGTATAATATATTAATTCATTGTGTATAATACGAGCGCCTAAAACGAAAATCGTGTCTACGAGTACTTGTAGTATGTGAGCACATGATTTCTCGCAACCAAACTAATTCGTCGAATTTGTAATCGGCTCAAAATTGTCGGTATACATATTAATGAAATATATAATACGTATTCAAAACTTGTAGGTAAAACAAACAAACAACGTAGTTAGCAGTGTTGCATTGCAAAACATATAATTGGTATAATAATAATTGAAAGAATTTCCTATTTCATTGGGTCATTATATTATAGTGTCATCGTTATGGGCCGATTTTATTTAAATACCTTGGTAACAGACTTGTGTATACAAACTAACTTTGCTTTGTATATATAATTGAAATAATATAAGCTGACTTATCAGTAAGAATGTAAAACGAAGAATGGGTACCTATATTCCTCGACAGGTTCAATTTTTATGAAATAAACTAAGGCTTATTAGGTATACATACATAGTTGATGTGCATAAAGATAGGTAATACTTTTTTCATTATCATAGGAACTAACATAAGTATATACACTGTATGGTAGGATTAAACATTAGATAGTAAGTATTTAAGGTTGGCAATGATTAAAAGTGAAAGGAACAAATGAAAAACTATATATACTATATATCATACATGCATAGGTCCATAGGTGTTATACATACATAATATAATATATTAATATCAAATTCCCGTAAGTATTATATCTCATACGATTACACATCGATATACATTATATGTAGTGGATCGTTTACAGTTTTTTTTAAATAAGATAAAAAAAAAATATATATATATATATATAGATATGTTTCACGGAAAATATTTTTTTTCAATCACACAACAACTATTAACTACTAAGTATTAAATGTGAAATGTTTTGAATATTATAATATTATTTGAAATTCATTTCAAATATATATGAAACTAATATCGAAACTTTTAAGTTGGATAGATTATTTTCGTACACGCGTTTATGGTGCGGGCGAACATATTCAAATAATATGCTAATTTTCAATTAGTCTTCGCAACTACGCAAAACGTTATTGCTGTACGATGCGATCTTTAAGGTCATTATAATTACGCAGATATACACCGAACCGAAGACCAACTCGAAATTTAATCCTGTGTAATGTGTCACGGCGCGCGACAGCAAAAATGTTAAAATAATAATTATGCAGGTATGTGTATGTAAGTAGGAGTATATACGAGCACACTTCTTCGTTGAATTCTCTCACATTTGGGCTTCACAAGCATACTTACGGCTTCGACGTTGCGTCAGCTGCGTGAAGTGTGAACCTATATATATAACATGCATGTTATTGTATATACAGGGTGGACGACTGAGATGTTTTCCCATTTGCATGCGAGTTGCCAGGAAAAAGCGAAAAAGGAAAAAGGCGCGTGTTAAATTATTATTACTTTTTACTGTATTATTTATTCTATATTATTTTATAAAACTAAGAAAACCACTCAATAAGAGTGGCCTGCAGGTAGCGCGCCAACGACTGTGGGTGGGGAAAGCGCGTATACCGAATCATTCCGCTCGAGTTGATCGTCGTCGTCGGCGTTGTCGGTGAACCTGACACGGCCCGTAAATACTCTGCTCGTACACGTAACGAGCCGATAATTTTTAATCATCAACCGTCGACAACGGGGCCGTCTGGCGACGAAAAGCATAGTAGACGAGAATAATAATATTATCTCTGCGCCATGTGACCCAAGGACGCCACCGATTATCGCGGCAACACGAACGAACGGTATATCATCTCCGCGGTTACGATGATAATTATTATAATAATCAAACAACCATCAGATATTTTAATGCCATTATAGAGACCTTTGCAGGTAACCCCATTGTCGTACGTACATGCATTTGCGTTGAAACGAAAAATAGACGAGTCGAATAAGTCGAACGAAACACAATAAAAGTCACGGGAGCAATCATCCGTCCCGCGCATTTAAGCGTATATCCATTCGTGTTTAACATAATATTTTCCCGTCAAAAACGTTATTTATTTTTCACACAAACGTACTAAACATTATTATGTAAGTCAGTTTAAATAATAATTTTATAAATACTAAAATACGTCTCGTACCCCGTAAAGCATACAATTGTAGACTATATAGTTTCAACAATGAAACAACGAATGGTGATCGTGGTAAACGAGTGCAATTGAACCCATGATGCATGAACCCATTTTTATACCCACATATCATGATTTATATATACGTATTTGGCCATGGGAATCAAACAAGCGGGATTAGTGGACGAATCTGTCCAAAAAATTGTACGCACCGTCGTCGTGTCAAACCTAGATTATTACCGTACGTGCGAGAAGATGCGTCTCAGCAGAAAATACATAAATAAATATCACACCGTTCTCGGTGTTTACACTTTTTAATCGTTTCGTTAACCCGCACACGTTTATAAACGTAGATAGAAAACTGCACTTGAACGGTATATTTCTCCTAAAATACTGCGCGTGCGTTGAATATATATTTGTATATTATATCTAATTGCAGTACGTACGCACCTTGTATTGCAACCTGTTACCGTTCAAAGTACGTTGACAAATAAAAAAAAAAAAACCTCAAATGATTAAATTGGTTTTCAGCGAATGAGTTTTCACCAAAACGCGAAACGCTTACATATATATTACACTACTTATAGTCATAAAAAATACGATTTCTAATACAATACTTATATTTTTTTTAAAATTTATATATACATGTATGTATATATATATTTATCATGCAGCGCGACTCATATTTTCAATGAATATACACATGTATATAAAAGATAAGATAATTTACAGGAACTAAAAAAAATGTATTATTCGGCTATGGAAACCGGAAACTACCCAAATATAACAGTATTATATTTTATCCTGAAACTGCTAAAACAGTTATCCTGTGAAATTTCTAATTTTTTTTTCGTTTTTCGGATTTTTTTTTTCATTTTGAAGACGAGTTCGACCCATTGGAACGGGAGGATATTGAAACACTTCCGAACCATTATGATGCATTCATTATTGTTATAAGCGAGAGTGAAAGTAGATGATGTTTACAATTAATAATAATGAATAACAGTTAATATTCTTCCAGTCGTTGGAGAACGTTCATTAAAATACGTTAATGCTATGAGCCCGGAAGAAGAGCGCACCGCAGCGTTACTCATCAAAAATTCAAAAACAATGATACACAATAATATATATATATATATAATATACCTACAACCAGTACAACCTATATACATATACACATATATATATACGATTGTACGAACTCGACCGATACGTAATCTAAACATCCTAAACGAAACCATTTAAACTTTTGTTTTTAACAAAACCTAAACAATTATACCATTGATTATACATACATATCATACTATATAATCAATGTACACTGTATTTATATTTTACAATACATTCATACTTCGTAGGAAACCAAATAATTTTACTATCGTTATAGTATAGAATGGTATTTGAAGCGTTTGAGATCATCACGGAGACTTTAATGCAACCACGTAACTACATATAGAGGTACACATAAACACTTATTCATTTATTCATTTTTTTCGAAGAGTGCGAACACTGCAACGTTTGGATACGCGATTACTGTTATCCGCAGCTATATATTCAAAATCTTCAAAATAATATATTGGCTTGGTAAATCTTTACTAAATGAGTTGTACAGCATGCAGTATACACATATATATACCACGGGGATGTGCTGCAGTATATACTCCGTTATAGGTTTATACATATGTAATATAATAGTATTAGACGGTTTCAAGCCACGTACCACACCGACACCTTATTATAATAGGTTCAGGAGGTAAATTAAGATTACGTTTTAAATGCATAGAAACTACGAATGCTACTAAAGACGATTGTCGAGTACCTACATACTCAACAATGTAGGTACCACTTCCTTATTTTATATTTATATTGTCAGGCATTAACAAGAAGTACTGAACTAGTACGTAAATGCCATTTAGATAACGATAATATTTAGGGTGGTCGTCAAAAATTACTAATCTTGTTAATTTAGACGAAACAGATAATGTTTAAAGTCGTCAAAATTTGAAAATCATTAAAATAAGTACTAAAATATGTACTTATTTACCAAATATGTAAAAATATGTATTTATACCAAAATATGTAAAAATATGTAAAATAAAATTGGGCTTATTTTAATAAAAATTATTTGAATCGTGCACATTTTTTATCAGATTAAAAATATCTCATTCCAATAAAAATATGTATTTACAATAAAATCCGTTCCCTAGTGATATAGAATTTAAAAGGTTCACATAGTTTATTGTTAAGTGAACTTTAAGATGATCAGATGTACACCGTAACTACAAATATATAT
Source organism: Chaitophorus viminalis (assembly GCA_025469195.1). Taxonomy (NCBI): domain Eukaryota; kingdom Metazoa; phylum Arthropoda; class Insecta; order Hemiptera; family Aphididae; genus Chaitophorus; species Chaitophorus viminalis. The sequence goes on from JAIPRK010000330.1 coordinate 200,847, forward strand.
ATATAATATGACATCGACGCGGGCGTTCAACTCTCCGCAAATTATAAAAAAAAACCTGTGTCAATATATCAAGAAAAAATAACAATCATTTTTCTAAAGACAAAATAAATTGAATATTATATTATGTGTTTTTTTTCGTTCGGTGTTCGACAAAATTACTTCGGATACATAATTCGATGATATAATATTATAATTGTGATTTTGTTTTTAAAATATTAAAAGAAGACTGGATAGACTACATTATATTATTTTTCTTTATATACTTTGGTATTGTACACGGTTTTACTATACATTATAACTATCTGTGTACTAAATGAATGTATATATTTATTATTGATATTAGGTTTTGTACGCTGGTACAATAGTGTATATAATATTTATATACACTATTGCATATCCCATATAGGCGGTATTACATGCTAATGAAAACAAGTTTAGTCGCTTTTCTAGAAGACAACGATGACTATAATATATAATAAGTACATTCGTTGATGATAAGAACGTTATACAATTTTTATTTCCATATTTAGAGAGATGTACCTAATTATGTTATTAGAACATTTCTAACAAGAATTCGAAGCAATAACCATGTATAAATATGAAACATCATAAACGTTTGATTATATAATACAAAATAATCATTATTAAAATATTATCATATATATATATATATATATATACATATATATATATATATATATATAGTATATAGATAAATATATACACCTCATTTTGAAACACACGGATTCAATTGTTTTTCCGTGTCAGAATAAAATTTATACTCGAAGACTATAACAATAACAATAATAATAATAATAATAATCTCCGACATAATCATCTTTTCGCGACACCGCAACTACATTAGATAGCAGGTCAGTTAACCATAAAGCCAAATTCGTCGACAACTATATGCATTCCAACACGTGTTATATATACCAAGTGGGCCTACCATTGTGATGGGCATGAACGCGTGTTGGTGATAATAATAATAACAATAACAACAACAACAATAATGGTGTTCAACATACGACGACGTTCATTTTGTTCGTATAGTATATAGGTACGACCCAATTATATACACGACGGCGCGGCGGCGTCGAAGGAGACAATAATCGCATTACTGCGCACGGCCGATCGCGTGTCTAGTTTGCGATGACATAGTGCGAATGTCCGATATTTAGTTGCATGCTCAAGCGACTCGCCCCCGTTGCGGTCGATCGAAAAATACACTTGTGCTAAGACTATATTATTATTATTGTTTATTTTTTATATTTTTCACGAACGTGCAGCAGGTACCCACACACGTAGTATAGAATATGTGAACCAAAACCTAAGTATATAATATAGAAAGTAAGACATTTTTCGATAACCACAGCGCACGCTGTATACAATAATATAAGAAGTGGTTATATTATTGCATTTTTTTTTTTCCATAAAATTATTGTATTATGCCAGTGTACCAACGGAAACCCTGACCTACTACATTCTGTACGATTTGGTCACCATATTTTATTCTACATACCATGGGGAAAAAATAAATACTTTTTGGTATGTTTGATTATTTTATACACTACTCTTTGATTATATTTTAACTTGTATATGGTTGATACCTCTATGTTATAATCTCATGTTTTCGCAGACGCGCGCGTATAAAATAATTATTGAGTTGGCAAAAAACATTACAACATTTTCTTTCCGTACGAATTTTAAAAGTAAATTAATGATACGGCAACATAAACTATATGCCATATGGATAATTATTTTAGTACATATACGACGCATAGGTACACACGTACGCACGCAATAAACTTTATAATGTCAGCGTGTGTAGATCACAGTACAAAGTGCCTATATACACGCATAGTATAAAAATATAATACACCTTTCGACGATATGCGGCGACGTCCGTAATAAACTATAATAACATTACTAAATGTATTTCAAGTGTTTCTACATAATATGTGCATTCGTTAATAATATATATCTAAATATACATATGTATAATACTATAATACATCAAGATTATAAAATAATAACGATTTTCATGCAAATGCGTGTATAATATACACAGTGTTCCAGGATGATTCGACAAATGCAATAACTTTTGATCTATTCATTATTTTTAACTTTTTTTTCAATATATTATATTTTACTGCGCTGCATTAAAAATGTAATAAATAATTTTTTTTATTTTCAAAACCCACATCCTAAAATTTCGAATTTTGTTCTACTGTTAAAAAAAAAAATTCAAAATAACCATTTTGTGACACGAATATTTAGAAAAATGTTGATGCTTGAAACTTTTATCCATTAATTTTCTACAATTTTTATATGTTTGAGAAAAAGTTAACAATAAAATCAAATATAATTTTTTCCTAAAATATTATATATCACCTTTTATTTAGGTAAAACCCTACCTATAATCTTCATAGAACAAACAATAATTACACAAACATTTTAATTATTAAATTCAACTTTTCAAAAAGTTTAAAAATCTTAATAAATTAATTACCAAACTTTAATAAGATATTTAAATACAATCATTTTTCTAAAAATATATTGATTACAAAATAGAAATTATTTTGATTTTTTTTTTTAATGGTAAAAAATTTTCAAATTTGAGTTCCAAAAATTAAAAAAATATATTTTAATACGTTTTTGTTGTAATGCAATACTAAAATATGAATTAAAAAAAAAAAAAAAATTAAAAATAATGGAAAGAACAAAAGTTATTGCATTTATCGAATCACACTGAAAAACCCTGTATACTTAACACCTCAAAACGTGTTTTCATTTGACTTTATAAACTATATAACTATACAACAACTAAAGTACTTTTGCCCGGTAAAATTTAGTAAAAAAAAATAATGTACATTTTTTTTACAGTACACTATTAGTATACTAACACTTTTTATGTTCAATATTATCTTGCTGATTTGTTTCCAGAATGTCTTGATCAGTAATATTAACTATAAAGGAACACTCCAACACTACGAATAATAATTACATACATAAAGGTGTATATAACATATATTATGTAAGTGTATAACTACAGTAATCACTATAAACAATTGATCAAGTCACACAGGTTATACATATTATTCTGTATGCTGGTACATAATATATACAACCTAACCGTGTTGAAAATATTGTTATTTATTCTGTAATACGACGTACATATATTATTTTAACATTATTTATTACAGAATCTTATTATACAAGGTATGATGTATTTTTAATGGTAAAATCTAAAATCAATTAAATATAATTTAGTTTGGTAATGATTTAATAAATGGTCATATACTATATTGCTGTATATCCTTGAGTTGTATTATGCTATGGTACTTCATTTCAGATATCGTTAAATGTATTTTATCTTTGTCAAAAATCAATATACTTACGTAAGTTATATAATTTATTAAATCAATATAGATTGGTCAATCGTTAAAATTGGTATGAATATTTTTTTTTTTAACTTAAAATTTATAATGGTAGCAAATAAATTCAAATGAGAATAATTACAACAATGATTGACCTTGATAACCTTTTTTTATAATTATAAAAGAAGACAAGTAAGTCAACGGACGGACAATGCGGGTATATAATATGTAAATGTAAACTCAGTTTCCGCTATGACTAATTTGTAAAATAGACAACGTACAAAGTACAAACGTGTAAAGTATTTTGAACAGATCGGAATCAAATATAGTTGGAGATTAGAAATCGACATTGATAATGCGCTATATTAGTCATAGAAGTAGGTTTTATTGCAACTCGAAATAGAAAATTATTTTACCTAAGGAAAAAACAGTAATGTCATCGAATAAACAGATTGAAAAAAAAAAAAAAAATCGAAACATTCATAGTTGCATAGCTTTGTTAGTTTTATCTGCGTAAAATATTAAAATAAGATCTCTATTCGTTGTTATCGATGAACGCGTACCTACCTATATTTAATCCCCCATTGATTCGAGGATTGGTCCTTCGTATATAATCATAACCGAACGAGTGAAAGGCCGTTTCATTTATTATATGTAAGTAACGCTACGCCTCTTCGCATTTTAAAAAATGTCAATAGAAGTTCGCTAAGCGACGACAAAGGTGCGGCTCCAGTATAGTATACGTGTATATATATATATATATATATATATATATACTTATAGCGTGTACAGTACACAAACGAGTTATGTTTTTTTTTTTAACTGGCAATTTTTTCCTTGTCGAATTTTCATGAACAACATTTTTTAATGAACCGTCAGTTAGCCATCAGTATAATATCGTATAAAAGCGCGTTATTACTTATAGGTAGGTGCCAGTACCTGTATATACTTATAACATAAACATTTTACCGATGATATAATAAAATAGAATAATGAAGTGAGTTTAATTCATAACATACAATGATAATGCACATTCTTCTATATATTGATGTAAATTTATTAGACGCTTTGATCAATATACACTATATCTATAATATATCATATAATAACATAGGTACCTATATACATTATACATATATATATATATATATATATATATATGCGTATCCTTGGTTAAAAAAGATATGAAAGCATATTTTGACGAGTTCGCGCGCGCCCATTAACACTTACTCATCAAATGCAACAACATACCACAGCGAGCTACAACTGATTTTAGTTAATTATTGAATATATATAATGATGGATACTAAAACGCAAACACGCTTAAGAATTCGTAATAAAAAATCAGCCAGTATCAAAATATATATGTTGTACTGCAGCAGTACATGACGAATGAAAAAAATAATCGTAAACACATTTTTTAAGCCATTTATGTTGACAATACACTATTATTTTATCGTTTATATCAATTAGACTGTACTTTACTATTTATAAAACTATTATGACCGACCATTGTATACAATATCGGTTGGATTTTTTAGAATTTTCTATTCATCCGGTTTGTAAAGTGCATACTGATACTATCAACATAACATGTACATGTAACACCCAGTACTCGAACATACATAATTACACAGGGTGATAGAGTTATTATTTCTAAGTACATGAGCGTCATATTATATCGGCCCTTGAATTATTATATATATACGTATATTTTAAGTATATGTCGTTATCTCTACGCATCATACTATATAATATAAATATAACAAATAATTATTTTTAATTTTTATTAATTAATTGCACATGTGCAGAGTATTTAAATGTACTATATGTGTATCGGCGGCCGCGGCGTTTTCACTTTCTCACGAATTCCTCTAACACATTATAACTGTGTGCATACATATATTATTAACAACCCTCGAGGCAAAAATGCAGATCGTGTGGGTCGCCAGACCACTTTCGCATTCGTCGTTCGGTCATCGGTATTATAATTATTTATTATCATTATTATTACGGTATTATCGAGATCTAATACGCGTAATGCCGTGTATTATGCATGCGCGAATTATGTTCAACGTGAGCCGGTTAACATATTTTCTTACTGCAGCAGTACGTGAAGATCGATTAACGGTTGTTGTCGGCAACGATCGAAATTATACAGTAGTCACACGGCATGAAGAAACAAATCAGTGAAAAGATTTCGGCTTGTAATAATCGGTTTTATATATTTTTATTACAGGTTTCAAGACATAGGACCGAGAATTGTAATCCGAATTATATATTATGAAAGTTTAACATTACGAGGCCACAATATAACTCAAAATAAAGCGCAGAACAAAATTCGATAATCCAGTTTTCAATTTTATTATTGTTTCTTTCTGCATATATACTATGCATGTACGTAATATACCTATATTTGATTGTAAATCAATTATTATTTATTAATGTCTCGGGCGAAATGTATCCGATATTATTTTCGTATCTCATATATATGAATAGAAACGCATCAATTAAAATATGCGGGACAGAACCAATTTCCAAGAGAAAACTTAAATAAAAGTATGAAATATGATCATTTTTAATTTCGTTGAACTAAAGGAAATAGAAAAGTGAATGATAATCGTAATGAATTATATTTTATTAATTGCCTAGTAAAATAGTATTTTAGGTATACATACACATATATACGTATAGTAAAAGGTATATAAGAATAATCAGTGTCTTCCTACATGCGCAGAATTATTTGAAAGCGTCATTTATATTTTTAAAAGGTTTATTAATACTCAGTGTAATATGTATACCTATCTAAATAGCATTCCGATATATATTTAAAAATTGAACTCAACTACAAATAAAGTCAATGGTGTAAACATCGCAATGTTCTAATACGATTTACTCATGTGTGTATGTAGCTACACGCATTCCGTTGGAAACAGTGAAAGTTCACAGACCCTATACCGATTGTTTCGTGTCTTCGACCGGTAATGAACTCAACGTAGGTTTCGAATGCCCTTGTTTAGAACGGAAACATTGAGAAAGCTAGATACTATGGGTAGTATTGCTACGTTCGGTTATCTCGCCAAAATAAATCAAAAATCAAATAGATGATAGTATAGATAGATAGATAGTATATTACCAGTGGATGAAAAGTATCGAATTTCACTCAAATATTTCAACACAGCGCGTCGCGTCGTGTTCCAGCAGTGCGGTAATCATACAGTGTGGAAAATGAATAACTGTATAATCTTCCAGTTGGAAACTTTGGATGAGAAAAGAAAACACAATCCAACCATAAATAAGTCGAAGGGAAAAATATCTCTGTGTAAAATAGTGCACAAGATGTTAAAAACCAGTGTTTAAGGCTCAGATAATAAAACATAATACTGCAGGTATACAAAAATATTCCGATATAGGTAAGTAATACAAATATTCCTAAATACTAATAAAAATATATCTATATCATTAAGTTATAGTGAGTGATCACCATCGAAAAAATTAATAACACATCAAACACAGACCAGCAGCAATTGTATAAAATAACTTTTTATACCTATGGAAAATCATAGTATACAAATACATATAGTATTAAAATGTATATATTATATTCTATAAATATCCACGATATCATCAAATCAACTTTCATATCATGGGCAACCTAAAATAAATAAAACAATATTTTAAACAATTCTGCTTGCAGCCCTGTCTCTCGAACGTTTTATTGAGAAAAATTAAAAAGTGTAAATTCTCTTTAAATCCGACGACACTTAGCGTAATATTATAATATTATAAGTTTTCTTAAAAATATGTAAATATTTGATATTGTTTTCAAAAATGTAGCTCCATCTCCGCAACAAAGTTCTAGGTCCACGGCCCTAATTGCGATTCAAAACAAATTATGAAAATTAGTTTTTTTGAAAACCTCGTAGGTGCATTCTAGTACGATGGGGAAAATTAGAAAAAATAAGTGAAAATCGAAAACCGAGGCTGTTTTGAGTCATGCGAATGTCGGCATGAAGTAAAATATACACAATTATGGGTAGGAAACTAATCATAAAGCGATGAGCATAATTTTATACTGCTGCTATATCTGCAGCAAACAAATGAAATTAATATGCGAGTACACGGTAATATCACGACGACGGTTTGAAGGCTATAGGCAGACGATTTCATATTGTTTTTTTTTCCACGCTCGATGTCCTGGTGTCCATATAAGTGTCGTCTGTAAATACGACATATTTAGAAGCCGATAACACATGCATATATGTCTTTTATATCGTATTGCGAGTTTTATTGAATGATCAAGTCGTACGCCCGAAGACGTTTGATACTAAAATATAAATATAATATAATGATGATCGGATGTAATCGTTGTACGCGACCATATATGTAACGAGCCGTGGGACGCGTGGACAATTTACTCGCACGTCATATATTACAGTAATACACTATACCACATATACTATACTTAAACGTTTAAAATATTATAATATAATTATTACAGGAGGCGTGTGCGTGTAAACGGTGCCCGGTTCCGCATAAACCACGCTAGTACTCAATAAGTACTCATAAGGTTTTGGGCGTGGAGAAACAGTCGATTGCAATTCTCATAGTTTTTTTTTTTTTTTAGTTTTTTTACGATACATCAGAACGACGATTTCTCGCCGAGAGGAAACGCGCGCGTTTTCTAAATAATTTAATGAACGGTTGCGGCGACGGCCACGTGCGCGTATACATAAGTGCAATATAATAAGTAAAACGTAATAATAATGTATGCATATATTATAATATTATAAACAATAATAACGCTTTATCAGAAGAAAAATGCGTGTTTAACGATATGACCTTATATAGGTATTGTTGTGCGTATTATGTTTTACGAATATGCCGCGAGGGCATGCGTATAAAGGCGACACCGCGGTGAAAATCAATTTGTGCGCGCGTAAACGCGTTATTTTCTCCGTTAGCGTGCCATGTTTGTTAATCGCAACGATACGCGGACATTTCGTAAATTATCACGGGTGCCGATGCCGTTTTTATTTTGACCATTCAACAGTATCGAAACATTTGAAACAGCACACGTTTATGAGTAGAAATGATCGAGTGCCGCGCGCGGCACTTAAATCATTTTAAAGACAAATTATTTTCCATATCATTCAAACGCACTTGTAATTCTTATGTATTCAGCGAAACGTGTGCCGAAAACAATTTTCTAGTATTAGATAATATTTTGTTTACATCAAATTAAGTTGAACATACTATAGCCGGTTACAGAGGCGAGAATGTATATACGTATATATCATGTATCTGTCATTACATTATGTACAACGACTGCAACGTTATTTATTTATCAAATCAACTTGATTGTTACAATAAACTTGAAAAAATTGACTAGCTAAATCTTTGAATTTTCAAAATCATACAACGAGAAATCCAAAAACTATTGTCAGGTATTTAGGTTGTTTTGACAAAAAATGTATGCGCTTCCAGACTCTTTGAATGAGACATTGGAAGAAATTCAGGGGAAACACTAGTCTTAAATGTTAAAGTTGATAAAATATGTATACAAGACGTATAACTAATAGAATTAAAAAGAAATGTATTCGTTAAACATATTATACTGCAGATGTAATTGCATATTATTTTCGGTCCTAATATAACTGACAATAATTTTGAGATCTGCACTCAATTTTTTTTTTCTCTTATAAGCTATAGTTTTTTAAAAACTTATGGCAATAATATTCAAGCATTATTGAAATACACTTCCAAACTGCAGTATGCCTACGAGTAAAGTATTGGAGTAGTATTTTAGATAATACTTTCGTATTCCTTCGTATCTTGTAAATTTTCATAGGATGTACTTTTGAAAACTATATGTCCGACAACACTGCTTTGCTTTATGCACGTATTCCTCCGAAATGGGTGTTACGCTGCTGAAGCAATACCTAGACGATTTTTTTCTTTAAAATACAAACAATGCACGGACGTACTATATGTATACACATGACAGGCGCACTTGTTCTTCCTCTTCTTTTATATTCGCGCGTGTTTAGATACAACGACGACGAAGTGCCATAACGGTTGTTCACATGTGTAAGTACACGCCGCCGCCGCTTCCACGATGGTTTATATTATATATTATATTATTACCGTAACTGTGCGGATTTTATTTGATTATTCTCTTCGTTTAAAGCCAGATAGCGGTCTACTGCACTAACAGCAGTTTAATATCGTTTCTACAATAATTATTATTTTTAATAATCCGTAGCACAATCTTCATACTATACTGATCAGTTGATCAGTCATAATAATATGTTTACTAAGTATCATTGCATCAACTATAGCAATATTTTATAAAAAGGACCTCTATGATTTCTTGTACAATATAATATAGGAGTCAACAGGTTAATCATAATAAGTATATTGACTGTAACGATATTTTATTAAAACGGATGTGGATGATTTCTTGCACAATTTAGGCTTCAAAACGTTGCCGCCATGAAAAGATCAATGTTCTTAATCATATATAATACATGTAGAATTCGGTAAACGCACACAATGTTACGGTAGCAGCGCGCGTTCATCACGTTGATATTATAAAGATGTATTAAGATTTAAGAGGTGTACGGTATATACGTATATAAGCGATGAATCGTGTCTGACGATTTAAAATCCAAAATCGTTCCGATCGTTATTCAATCACGCGGGGTCGTATACATTATTATTATTATTATTATTATTATTATTATTATTATTATTATTATTATAATATAACATACGTTCGCTGCCGATCCATCTTCATACCTATAAATGTATATTATGTTATACGCATATGTATACGTTTCGCCCAAACATTCCATCGTCGTATCGATCCGTATACAACACATCATAATATGATTCGACGTGTGTGTGTGTGTGTGTGTGCGTGCATATTATTATTATTATTACTGTGTTATGTGTTGTTTTCGTCCGACCGAGGAAAATAATACCTATCTATACACACACGCACATACACATGCACGTATACTGCACATATACTATATACATTATGTATGTAACAGGTCCGCGAATTATCGAGCTGTACCAGTGTTATGTGGTCGAACGGGATATGGCCGATGTGTATAGCAAAATATATCTAGTCACTATATACAGTATTTATATATATTTATGTGTCCGTTTTGCGTTGCACTGGTCGCGTCAATCGGAAGGATACGAAAACCCGTTACATATTATAGTTCGCAACAAACGCATACATATAAATATATAATATAATATGTAGGTACAAAAAAGCGTGTAATATAAATCTCTTACACAAATTTTTTATCATTACTATTATACCGCGCTAAACGTATTATTATAATGCGAGTGTGTATAATAATATATGTATAAGTATGTGTTTGGTGGGTAACAGTTTTCCCTGGTCATTTTTAAACGGTCCATTGGTCGTCTGATCAACCGGGCGATCTACATTATATATATATATATATACGTATAATATACAGATACCTATAGTACCTACATAATACGCGTTATATATTATTATACCAAAAAAGATAATCGTTTTCGCACAACCGTTTAAGCTCCCGCGTAGGTATATCTTCTACATAGCTATATATATAATACATATACAGAGTATTAAAGTAAATTAGTTTAGTAAATAAGTAATCTGCATACATATAGCTGCTAATCCATCACGTGTGGCCGGAGTAAGCGGCAAAGATTATGGTTATATTCCCATTGACCACTTCACGTATATTGTGTACCTATATATTATAACATATATTATTTATCTAGCTTAAATAATATATTATATATAGTTTATACTCGTATATAGGCGTGTCCATGGACTATGCCTGACCGTCGTCATTTGGACACGATTGGCGAAATATAAACAAAAACGCCGGCTTTTAGACATGAGCACGAAGCGATTTTTTGCATCAAATATAAAAAACACATACCAAGAACGACTTTTTTTTTTATCAAATTATCTTGATCTTCGCTGACTCGGTTTATAATACACGAAGTGAAAATATACTTAAAAATTGAAATCGCTATAACTATTTTTAATACAAACTGTATTTTATATTTTTTAAGTCTGAACATAATCATAAACATAATGCTCGTAATTGAAAACATTTTTTATGAACAATCAACTGGGTAAAAAAAAATCTCCAGTAAAAATAACAACAAATTCTAATGAAACAGAGAAAATATATTTTGAAAACGATTTTAGCTTGCAAATATTTCACGATATCTATATATTATCTTGTAGGTACAGCAGATACACATTGTACCTATTTCTATATTCCTTATAAATAGATTATTCAATTACGCACGATACATTATTATTAACAGTATAAGTAAAAGACAAACTGATGTATTTGTGTTTTCCCGACTAGAGTTATTTATGATGAATAGGAGATATTCGAATAAAAAAAAGAACTGAAAAATTCATAGTTGGTAATTGTTTATAGGTACATCTGCGTAGAAAACTCTACAACAATTTTTCTATTATATATTTACCACAATGACACGGACTCGCACTATAATAATATTTTATATTACATTTTATCAAGTTAAATTATAGGTCATCCACTGGCCACTGCAGTAACTCATTCAGAAAGTGAAGCATCTGAATCTTTTTTCACGTTATACTCTAATTTGAAAAATACTGCGTGAATACAATAAATAATATAATATAATAATGACCAAATTTAGGGGGGTAAATAATGGTTGTTAATTTCGGTAAATTTATATCTAGCATGAAATGCGAAAAATGCCAAATCACCAAATACCAATAGGCAGTTCGAATTATCCGATAATGACGAATACCATGGTTTTATATTTCTTGAAAAAATAGTTCGACTCGATACGCGAGTACTATTATGTATAATACCTGTGCAAATTTTATATACATCGTCGTCGTAAAATTACGCGCACAGCGTGTTTTGTCAGTAAGTATATTTCTTATAATTTTTTTATATTATTATTATTGTTTATAAAGTATATCTATACATTATACAATATACATGTATATATATATATATATATATATATATATTAATTGTACCGATTACATTTTTCGAGTTTCCTAGTGATTTTTTCGCGTTCATCTCGCCGATGATTGTGATTGGGAATTCGAGATGCGGACGTAAAATATGCCGCGAACAACGACCATATTGCATATTATTCTTATTTTATATAGATAAACATATTCATTGTATATATATATATATATACATGTGTGTGTATGAATAATGTAATATATATACTGCAAGTATTGAAGTATTTTATACTTTACGTTGCGTTTTGAAACAATCTCGGTTGTATGGTTTTATCGTTATTCGAAAACATTAGGCAGTTCAACACACCTATTGGCTTTAGCTCTACCATGAAACTGATATTGATATATTTATATTACGTGTTACTGTTTCAGATGAAAGTGTGTGAGGAGGTTGCTCTTTCCGAAAACGTTTACAGCTGTATACAAAATATTGCCGACGCCGCGATATGAAAGTGATAATCCAATTAAACAGCACAACAAACATGACATGTGACCAAGAACGCTATACGTATATGCTGATGTTTTCTTGTACATATAATATAATATATACGTATATATTGTGCTTATACGCGTACTATGCCCGCGTTCACTGCAGTTTGCGATAAATCAAAACGTTGCTCAAGGTTTTATTATCACAATTTTACACACGGCAGTTCGGCCGTAGAAAAAATGAAAACATTTTTACGACATTGAAACTCGTTACGAATTCTTATAAACGTCACTAGAACTACATGTATAAAATATATTATATATACACATAAAGAAAAACAATAATAATGTGAATAAGACATATAGAGGCTAGTGTTGTTTTTTTTAATCTTTATAAAATATAGGATTCGGTTTCAAAATATTCTACGCATACAGATAGACTATACATTACAAATAGCTCTTTAATTTATATCTTAACAGTCTAATAAGTAATAATCTCTACAACTTAAAGTATTATGTACGTACATGGCACATGTATTTAAATTTTGTATAGATCTAGAGTATCTAATTCTTATTGAAGTTTTATTATTTACACCACAGTATATTAATAATATCAAAATTAATTGTTAGAAATTGAAAATTTTGTTTAATGAAATTTGATAAGTTTTTATAATTGTTTCCGTAGGTCCATGTAATCATGGTAAAAAAACACTAAAAATATAGTGGTATATAATAGTCGAGATAATAGTTAACCATTCTGAAGTAACTATAATGATATAAATATAAATCATACATACATCATGTAGGTAGAGTAAATTAAGTTGTTGTATTGTACATAAATAGCTTTCAATATCAAGTATATGTGACAAGCTAAGTGGCATTTCAAATTAATTTTCGCTTAGTTATAATTTCAAATTTACATAGGTGATGACGTTGGTGAAATGATTTGCGAACATCTAACTATTAGTATTATTACCAGTTATAATCAACAGAAAAGAATTCCAATCGGTCACGGCCGCGTCCGAGAAACATAGTAAACATCTAAAAAATTCGTAATGTCCCGAACAAAAGATCATAGTTACCTCTTCTTTATAAGAGGGGATGGACGGTTTCCCCCAATACCAACATTCTTTTACGGATTTTGACCTGAAAAACAAATAATTCACGATTTTCTATGATACACATATTGGCACAAACCAACGTTATACCATATTTTAACAAGATTAAAAATATTAATTCGTCAAAAAATAAAAACAGAACATTTTTTATAAAATGCACTTTCCCAGGTAAATGAAATACCTATTATAATAAAAATTAGTTATTAACTCATTGCGTAATATGATTAGATCACTTCATAATAATTGAATCGTCTAGTATAAAAAAGTATATGTCCAATAATAAAGTTGTTTGTTTACACAATCAAATTTAATATTGGTAAATAACAAAGAAATGGTTTTATGCAAATGAGACACATTGTCTCATTATAATATAGAGATAACAAGAAATAATTCATAATTTCATTTATTTTCCCAACAATATAATATTTTTTGTTTTTCCTGAAAAGTTTTTCTTAAACACCAGAACTTGATCCCTTTGAGTATTTACAAAGTTGTATAAAATATTGTAACAGACACATATTCACGAATCGCATGATAGAACACCAACTATTGACCAATCGAATATGTTATAATATAATTACTATCTGATAAATTTTATGTTTGAATATACATAATTTTTGGATACGAATTATGTGATACTCAAAAACGAAAAGATTTCATTAGTGTATAATGTATATAATACGTATACAGTCAATTAGTTTTAAATTTAACGTTATAACGTTTATGGTTCATTGCTAGGTTTCACGTTATTTTACTTTTTTTCTTGCAATTTTTCGCATTAAACTCCCAACGCGAACCACCAAAATCCCACGTATGTTATCTCGTGGCACTATAAAAAGAATACAACGTGACTGTTAACGCTCTGTTATACCGGAAACAGTATAACAAAAAAAAAATCCATTTTCAGTGAAAGCCCTTCAGTGGATTTATTCAAAACGATTTTTTCTCAAGTCAGTTCACACACATATACGTATAAAAAAAGTTACATTTATTTGGCTAGCATAATGTTTGTATTACGTTTTCCTTAAAAATTGTCTTATTAATTTTTTGTTAAATAATTTTATTATGCACATAACAATTAAAAACTCAATTGCAGATAGTTAATTTCAACTCGATGTAAATCACACTTTCACCACAGAAACCGTCACGTAATGTCGCTCTGATTACATTGTGTATTAATACTACCTGCACAGGTTTGTCTCATCAAGGATAATATAATCTTTTTTAATTTTTTAACATTATAATTTATATTCGTAGTAAATGCGATTTTATTACATCAAAGAACAAATGCAAAATTATTCAAACCATAGTAGTGAGTAGGTAAACATGTATTATGTATAATATATAATACGCATAACATAATATTATAATGTGTCCACGTGTTTTTTACCGGGGCCGATTTACCGGTGTTTTTCAAAAAAAAAAAAAAATAGAAAATAACGAAAAATACGATGGAAATGTATATGATCGCAAACATGTTAGTCGAACATATCGGATAGTTTATACCTAAGTGTTTTGAAAAGAAAACCATTATCATGATAGGTTCAGGAATTTCGAAAATGACAGCTGCTACCACATATATATATCTATAACGGCTATAACGTTTAAAAAATAATATTTGCCCACGAATAACGCGAGTAAGAATGAATGCACGTGAATTCGGTTGTTCTGCAACACGCTATATATTGTCCTAAGAGAATAAATGTATCATAATTTGACAGAGGACTCCATATTATTATTATCATAACGCGCGAGCATATACGTTTTGCTTATGTACAATAAAGTATTAAAAATGTAAATTCCAAGGCTTTCCGTGTAATGGATCCATGAAATATGTATTATCAATGAAACCGCCTGCGCTTATATATAGCTTACACTGTCGATTACACGCTCAGCCGCTCAGATTTGTGCTCTATGGCTGCTAATTTAACCTTCCAGTTTTGTCCCAATAGTCTAATGCAAGATTTGAAAAACACTCGGCCTGCGTAAACTTGTTTCGTCTGTTTCATTTATATATGACCATGATGTTGTGCTGTAGTTCAAGTGGTAAAAATGTATTATGAAGATTGAAGGTATATACTTATCGGTTTATAACACGATTATCGTAAAATAAATAATAATAATATAGTATAGTTAGTATTTGATGACTCGCGAAATATTCCTATTCATTTATAACGTATATAATACGTTTGGAAATATTTACCAAACGTGTACAAAAAAACTGCTTCCTAATGGTGAAAAACACACTTGCATAATATTATATAAAATGTATAATCTCCGGTATACGCACCCATTGCGTTTCGTATACAATTATTCATTAATGATATTGCGTATACAGCACAATAATAATAGTATAGGTATGTATAAGATCGCGTTATTACCGCACTATTATATCTTTTTACTTTTTAGTACTATACTCCCCGAGAAGTAAGCAAATTTTCCACAATAATTTAATATCTCAATGTTTAATCGAATACACTGAAATATTATACTATTGCACGGGGCATATTCGATGTTATCATTTGAATGTAACAAGACCCGCACGGACTGTATTTATGGCCACCAACGGTAAGAGATACCCGTGCTTTCATTTTCAATTATTATTACCGGAGTACCTTCATTATATTATTATTATTATTACTATAACATGTGTTGCAAAACAACACAGTTCTCATGACGAAGTCAGTAAAATCTGCTATTACAGTTGTACAATCACCGATAATCCGCGACCAGCCCAATACTATAGGTAGTAGGTACATAGATATAAACGAGTATCACAGATCACATGTATACGATATCGGATATACTAATATAGGACATGCGTTCCTGTACACCATATACACAATACACATCCATATACATAGGGGTGTGTGTGTGTGTATGTGTGTGTGTGTATTTAATATTATATATATATAGTGAATACAAAGAAAAACGAACTCGTTCAAAATAATAATAATAATAATAATAATAATCTGTTTTACAGAATACGCGCGTATAAGTGGTTATAGTCAAAGATATTATACAGCTATCTCTTATTTTGGAAATTCGTGCCGACGGGTATTGTCTCCTGTACGGTCCTATTAAGTATATAATATGTAATATATAACGCGCATAAGTATAGTATAGTGGTTATGAAATTGTTTAATAATTACGCGTCTTTCTATAGAGAGCAATCCCGGTGGAAACGCGCTCGTTTCTAAAAAACAAACCTGAATTAATATGTAATAATATTCCGTAGTAACCGCGCGGCGAACATATAATACGCACATTGCTTTGTCTTCTCCTTGCGGCGGCGTCGACAATTTAAGGCACATACAACAACAATAATATAATTTCTTAATTAACAAAATATTCACCGCGTTCAATCAACATCATGTGTATATTATATAGTATTAATACTACCTATTAATATTAAAATATATTACTAGCACTGAATAAACGCCGCTGTCGGCCTGTCGTTTAGCCATCGCCGCCGCCGCCGCCGCCAGACCCGTGGAATTCAAAGCCAGAGGCTAATATAATGTGACGCGTTTCACTTGGGTTTAAGACCAAATACACACACACACACACACACACACACACACAAACACACATTTCGGTTCGTTAACGGAGACGCGAGTAAAACTATGCACGTTACTGCACCCGTGCCAGGGGGTCACACAGCGTCGACCGAAGACATAGTGGAAGTAGTAGAAGTCATCGTCGTCATTGCGACCTTGAAACCGCACTTAATAAAGAATAAAGATGTAGCCCACCAATCGGAACGCGTACCTACATGTTGTCGGGCAGGATGCATTGCAGGATAGACTCGCGCGCTAGGGATATAATTCTGTTATAATATGTTCTGTGCGTAAAGTAAATACAATACCCCGAAGCTTATACACGGCGAAACTATATTATTAAAGGCGTGCTGCAATGAGTACAAAAAGTATACACACGAAACAATGTAATGTAAAATGACTAATACCTATACATGCGGGAACGGCAACGACGGATTGAGATTTTTATTCCTATTTTGATTGATGGGTTAACCCCCAGCCGTTCGGTTGATTGATGACTTTTCCCCTCCAGACCGAAGTTAATTGAACGACAAGGAGTCAACGACGACGGCACTTCACATATTTAGATGCTCTATGTGCGCAATACTCGTATATATGGGGATATCCACGTCGTTTCAAAACAACCATTAGTAATTATTATATTATACATTTATTAGAAGGTTGCCGCTGATGACGGTGGCGGTTTTTTAATTGTTTTTCATTTTCGAAATTCCCGTTGAAGGTCAGGGATCACTCAGTCGATTTAATGCGTTTGCCATATAATGATTTGGCGAGAAAAAGTCGCATCCGTCACATAACACGAGACAAAATGCTATCACAATATACGCATTGTGTACCGCGAAAAAGTCCTGAATGCGAACATTATTTCGATTCTAATCACGGGATTATAATTGATTGATTTTCTGTATCAGGTTAAAATAAAAATAAAATGACTCCTACGCGCACAATAACTACCTACCGAAAATAATCAATACATTATAATAGTATCGATAACACAACAATATATTATCTAGGCAGTGGCGTATTTAGGATTTTTTCATGGGGAGGGTCCTGAAAATTTTTAGAATAAAAAGGAGTGAGGACAAAGCCCCCACACCACCAATTAAACTTTATTAAATAAATATACCATATTCATAATTCGATTGCATTCTTCTGTAATACCATGGCAAATTGACAACGCAGCGATTACACTGAATCAATAAAATAAATAAAACTGAAACATTTATTATTTATATTATCCAAAAATACAATCTTATATTTATAATATTATTTATATATTATTATTACATTATTTATATTTATAATATATTTGTTAACTATTATTTTATTAAATATAAGGTATTCATTACAAATGGTCTTTTATTATATTATAAATACGTTTTGTTGTCAGCGCCTAGATTATAGACAGTTTAGTACGGGGAGTGAGAGGGGAAAAGCTTCTCATAAATTCTTGAAATTTGTAAGAGCACCCAAGAGTTTTTCGAAAAACTGGCGCCTATGGGTACATGATAACATGTGTAGTCACAATCACATAGATTACGCAGTAACGCACGTGCAACTAGGGCACTATTGTGCTTTAATGCAACAAGCCTAACCTAATCGAAGATAAACCATCAATCATCGTTATTATCCACAATATACTTAAATAAAGTTTATCTTAAACCACGATTTAAGATATATTTATATCTTAAATCGTGTCTTAAACCGTGTTATTATCTTTCGCTATCACTTAATTAATTTCTATAAGAGCATTTGTTCGATAACCAATAACTTGATATTTTTCAGCCATGTTTGGTACAAAATTGATAACAAAAAAAAAAAAAAATCATTATATTGATTGAAAATTTTGATAACTTAAGCGTCGAAAATTTTTTACAAAATCCTCGTATCGTATGATAAAATTTATTCTGTACATAATATATTATAAGAGTCAATGGGAGGGGTCCGGACCCCATGGATCTCCCCAGTAAATACGCCACTGTATCTAGGTGTATCAATTAGGACTTGCGGCAATGACTACTAAATGTGATATCAGTTTTTACCGAGGTTTTTACTCAGTGTCTAGAACATACATCCGAGAAGATCAATTATTGTGTTTCAACTGTTATTCTTTATGTACTTTTATATAAGTAAACATCATTCAATATTAAATCACATATCACATTAGATTTAAGATGACGCACTTAGACGCTATCTCATTACTGCAGGTGTAGGAATATTATATTTTGTTTGTTAAAGGAATGGCTATAGATTTTATGCAAATTGCATTCCAAATGAATTAAAACGTATACGTATACAGGTACACGGGTAATTAGTTAAATTTATTGTCGTCTTTAATGGTAACCTTAGGCATACAATGTGCACATTCATTTCGCATGAAGTGTAATTGACGTAAGTAACATATTATATTTCATTAAAATCCGGTTTTCGTACAAATCTCAACTAAGATTAAAAAATAAGCCGTGTATTCATACATTTTTAAGTTATAATTTGTTTAATTATTTTGTATCTCTAATAGAAATAACGTTTAAAACAACATAACTGATAGTTAAACGAAATTATTAAATTTGTATTTTCCTTATTATTTTAAATTTTACTCTACTTGCATAATAAATGGAGTTCACATAATTTATTTTTTGTTTATTCGGTTTAATCCGGTTAGCTTGATGCTGCATAATACTTAATACTTTTGGTTGAGTACAATTTATACATTATAAATTCATAAGAAATTAATAAACTTCGAGATACATATATAAAATCTAAATACCATCAAGTTTTTTTAAGAATCTTATTTATAAAGTTATCACAATCAAATTTCTACTATAGCATTTTAATGTATATTTTGAATGCTTTTACAACTTTTTTCATTTAATAAAGGTATACAAATATAAACAATTCATAAAATATTTTAAACATTTATCTTACATATTATTGAATTTAGTTGAAAACATGAATTTAAATATAATCATGTTTAAGGCTAACTGTGACTATAATATTTATGTTGTAAAATATATGTACAATCGGTTTTTTTTTTAATTAAGGCTAAACCTTCACCATTCGAAATAAAATCTATATAAAGACCTGTCAACCCTTCTAGGAGGTTGAGATCATATTTTCAGAATTATAAACAGTCCAACGCAATCATATTATGATATAATATATAACTCTGGCAATAAAAAAAAAAAAAAACAGTATTATTACAATTAGATATTATGTAAAAAATGTCAATAATTTGTATTTTTTTTATGGACGTGGTTGAAATTTTAAATTGACAAAAGGAGTTAAATATTAATGTTAGCCAATCAAAAGTAGATGACAAAAAATGAACTTGAAATATTTAAAAAGAGCAAATGTACTATAAAAAAATTACGATAATCGTATAATTGGTTGTCATTAAACTTGAAGAAATGAGACCAAGGTGAACCACAATCAAAAAAATAACTAACAATAATCAACTTCAAATTATTTACATACTATCGAAGAACATAATAAAATTCAATTTTAACATTTTATTAAAAATGATTTAGAAGTCCCAATATGATTTATATTGTATACCAGCTACTACCTACATTTAAGTTCATTAACATTCGAAATTAATACTGTTGGAAATTTGGAATAAAAACTGTAAATGAATAAGTGAGATTCATCTTAAACGTATTTAAAAGTTAGATGCCATATTAGGCACTTCTGGTTATTCTGGTTCAAAATCAGATCATATTTTTCAAAATCATATTTTCCGAGGTCTTACAAAATCGATAAAAGAGGCAAAGTCTTATAATGTATAAATCAATATATTTCACTTATTATAAATACAATAATTAGAATTCAAGTTTTTCATTTATTTATGTGGGTTCATTCATGAAATATTTAATCATAGGTACATTTTTATGGACAGCTAAGGAATTATAAATTATATTATTCTTCAATAAAAAAAAAAAATTAGTTTTGAATCTGGTACTTTTTATCATTTTATTACATAAAAAAGGCCTTAGTGCTTGGTTGATTGGGAACATTTCATGATTTGCAAATAAGTTAACAAATAAATGAAACGACTGTTATTGTTTACCTTATTCATTGACCCACACTTTGCTCTTATATATTGTAAAAATAATTGACACAATATTTAAACGTAATCAAAATTAACAGAACGAATCGTAAATAATATTTCTTAGAATTATATCAGTTCTATCCTTTTGTTTTTAGTTAGAATACACACATCCGTGAGTAATATTACAATTAAAGAGAAAAAGGAAAATAATAAAACGAAATTACTAAATTCAGTTAAAATAGGAAGTGGTAGGATCGGCTCGTTGTATGGAATAATGAATCCGTTATATTTCTATTTGTTTCCCCGGAGCGCTTAACGTGAACATAATGTAATACCTAATATAAAATATAATGCAGGTACATCGACTAACTACTGCAAACAATACATGTGGGTCGTTTTCAATCAGCTTCATTCATGCGTTCAATAGTTATAACAATGCATGGTTTTACGAGTTAAAAAAATAATATAACATTAAATAAATAAAAAAAAAAGCTGTTGAATACCACAACAAGTGACCCACCCGAACCCGAGCATACACGCCTGTCACCTAATATTTACCACCTATATTATGTATGTAAACTAAGTATCCCAAATATTGTAGATGGCATTTTGTTTATTTACACCGCTATCAATATATAATTTTACGGTAATATTTGAATAAATCCACATTCAATGATTTTACTAATAGTAAATAAATTATCAATACGAGTCAATGTACGTAGTTTTACTCAAAATTCGATTTCATTGCTTGTATACGGTTATCGCAAGTGATTTATAAACTTTACGATTAATCCTAATTTTTTGCTTTTCAAAATTAAATTGACTGCAGTACTTATGTTTTAATAGATAGTACTATGGGTAGCTTAGAGAACACGCCGACGTCACTATAACATGTCCAATGGGCGAGTCAAGTCACGCGTTCAAGATGTACTTAATATCTAATCTATAAGTATATATATATATATGAGTATACTTGGGTAGAAATATGGGAGTAAATTATTAATTTACTTTTATATTTGTGATTTTCAAATTACATGTTTGTCAAATTATAAACACAGTAATTTAAAAATACTAGAAATAATAATAAAGTCTTAAAAATTTGAAGCATCAAATATAAACCTTCGCATTATACAGGTAGTACAACAATGCTATTACGTATTACTCATAGGATGAGTTGTGGATAATATTCTCTATGTTAAAATGCCGAATTCTTTTAAGCAACTAATAAGTAATAACCGAGGTAATAACCCATCATTCCAATAAAAAAAAAAACCCAAGTATTAGGTTGTGTAATTTGTATGTAATTTATACCTATGTGTTAATAAGAACAATGAGTCTCAAATTATTATTTAAAATTTAAAACCCTTTAAAAAATTAATAAATTTAATAAACTACAATATTTTTTTAAGAATAAAGTAGACAATGATAATATTGTATTAAAAGCATTGAAAATATTGTAAAAACTTATTTTAAAATTATGATTATGAGCCATTACAATTCAATTGATCGAAATTTCACTTTCTGCATATGAGTTCTCCATTATCTTTTAAGAGTAATTATGGTAAAAATATGATATAATATACATTATTTTATTGAATGCTGGTTTATTATAAAACTAAAATAATATTCTTTTTTTAAAGTACATCAACCATTAATTAAACAAATGACTAATTGATACATCGAATTACCGAAAAACCGGTATAAAGTATTAAATATCCAAAATCAAACCCACCATTCAACTTTAAATTCATAAAGTATTTTTTCCGAAAGTGTTTAAGTGTCATATAACGCACTTGCATTCCTACTGGTATTATAAATGCAACGATAATATGAAAACTCATTTTTAATTCCTCCATAAATCATGGTTAATATCTTTCTTAATTTCAAGCAATAAATAATAATAATGAATACATGTGAAATACGGTAGAATTCATATAGAATATAATATGCATAGACATTAGTATTGTAATACATATAATTTTTTAGATACATGTAACTTATTTTCACGAAATTACGACTTCCGGAATTCTGGTAGGTATCAAATACTTATATATTATTGAGTTATAAAATGTAAATAAATTAAAGTAGGTAAAAGGCATTTTTCAGAAGACAAACTGACAAGATATTGTAATTTTGTAACGAAACTAAACTAAACAATGTTTATTATAATGACTAATTTATAGGTTTAACTTTTACTGCAATACAACATAATCAAATAATAATTGTTTCTCCTTGTGTCATACTAGTGCATTCATCTCAAACTATGTACACAGTACGTAAACTTCTACCCACGTGTCTTACTGTTTCGCAAAGACTCAGAATACATATACGAGTATATTCATAGGCATATGACAAAGTACAAATTACGCTCGTTTACTGCAGTAGCGTTTTTTTTTTATCTACAAATATTTCAAATATCTATTATTCATATATTAATTTTATACATTTAATTTGCAGTACTTAAGTAGATTTTATTGGTACGTTGACAAAGTTGTTGATATGATTGAATTCGTTTTGATAATGAAAACATATTAATGAAATATTATTGAACACGAATATTATATTGTATCCGACAAAATGATTAATACCTACTACACTGATTTGTAACAGAAAAACATGTACAGAAAGAATAGCCGCGTTAATGTTGTAATTGCAACAGTCATAAAACGCTGCAGAATTGATAAATGCAATGATTAACCGTGCTAATGTATATAATAAAGTGTGTAATCCACAACAAGAATAAATAGCTCTATAGCTAGGCCATTGATCTGTTTCAGATTTATACGGAAAAAACCCGACGAAAACGGCGTTTTGCGCAGCAATTGGCTGTACTAGTATATTCGACGAATATAATACGAGTATTGTTATAGTCGTCGTTTGTCCGTTGGAACGTAGTTCTTCTGCGACGTAGTAATATTTCCCCGTCCCTCACAACATGGCTTCCCTATTAGGGGCGTGTTGATACGTATATATAAGAATGCCACTTACGTTAATCCCTTGGGGTAAATATTCTTGATGGCCGCCGCCGCCGCCGCCGCCGTGGTAGCAGGGTGTACAGTGCGTGTAGGTAGGTATGTAGGTAGGTTAGGACACTGCGCACAACTGCACCGTTGAAAATCTCGTGCAAAAGTCTACGACGATAAGTGCGATTTATAGAAATATAGAACGATCACCGCGACGACAACAATGAATATTATTTAATGAAAGAAAAATAATATTTGATATCGCTGTGGAACACACGGTGTATGGCGTACAATGATATCGAAAAACGGTAGTGCGACGAAATATAAGAAGAAAAAATAAATAAAAATCACATACGCACAACGCACACGCACAAAAGTAGTACCGCTAACCGGTGCCGCGAAATGACTGATACGTGCCACGAGGTCTTCGGCGGAGACTATGAACCGAAGCGAGTTGCCAGCAGCGCGCAGGAATCCGAGCGAACAGGTGTCTTCTCATAACCGTAAAAACCTTCTTTTGCCCCCTCCACCGCGACCGATGCCACAGCCCGGGACATTACACGCACTACCACGACGGCGGCGTCGTCGTAGTCGCGAGTTGGCTTACGCATTATTTACTATACTGTTTAAAACCATATACGTATATAATAGTGCGTATATGCAATAAAATAATCGAAAATAATATACTACTATGAAACCTCTCTCGACTGACACATCCATACATAATACAGCGGTTTGTTGCGGATATATTTTTGGAGATTTTCACTATACTCATGCACTGCACAGGAAAACCTCCATTCATTTTTGATTTCGATGATTTTTTCGCGTACATTTAAAATAGTACTGCGGAATGTCTGGATAAAAATCTACACCTAGGGTTCACACTCTCATGTTATGTTTTATTACTATTATACATCATTATATACTATATTATACGTTATTTTATTTTTTATCCAAAGAACAAAATACTCCAGATACAGGCAGTCAACAGCAGGAAGACATCAGCAGTGAATAGTATATGCAAATATATTTCCTTCTATCGATATTTAAAATCACCTTCGTTGTTCTCTAACACAGTCTAATTGAAAAATGCTTCGACGTGCGAGATGACCGCTAGCCAAAGTCTTAAACAAGCTTATAATTAATAAGTTTTAAGCGAAGTTTTAAAGTGAAATTTTTTTAATTTTTTTTCATATACGTTAATTTTGTGCATTTTTAAATTAATAAAATAATATATTCATTTCATACATACCTATACATAACTAATATTAAATATAATATTACTAATTACATTATACAATATAATATACGTAATTGTATATTATATTATTATACAAACACTCCTAATACGACCATTAATACATTGAATAAATATTGTTCATAATATAGTTTTCAATTGACAAATGAAAAGCACTTTATTTTTCTACCTAAATAACGGCCACAACTTCAGTGATTCAGAGAGACCGGTATTTAAAGAGATTATTCAGCGTACATGTACTGAGTAGTGTAATTTGGTTGACGTTTCAGGGCGTTTCGGGGTCTTCGAGGTTTTGGGGTTCTAAACATTTTTGATTCCAGCCATTATACAACCAGTGGCGTATTAACATTCAAGCCGATTCAGGCACTCAATAGACAAGTGCCTACCGCGGAAAATTTTAAAGGAAAGTTTTGAAAATAACGGTATAGGTATTATACTCAGGGTTATACTTCGAATATTTCGAGGATTATTTCTTTTATAAATACATTGTGTCCGTTTCATAACAAGATATTAATTTTAAATTTTGAAATATGAAGCTAATGACAACAGTACCTATAGTATATAACTATAGTATCAACACTCGGCACTTCGATAGTCCTATATACGAATATTTTGTTTACAGCCTTTTCACTGATACTTTAGTCTGTATCCTCGTCTGTATCTTCGAACAGTTTATTAAAAATTAATTAATAACTCAAATACTGATGAATGTTTTCGCCTCGGTTTCGCACATCATAAAATTGAATACAAGCCACAGGATATGAATATATACGTAATATGAATTAATATATTTTAGTAATTTAAGGCGGCGAATTTTGTTTTTTATTCAAATATATACAAAGTTTAAGCTTTTAATAGGAAAATGTTTTTAATTATATAGGCATATACGCCAATAAGGACCACTAATAACAGAAATAACTATGACTAATGACTACCAAATTAAACATCTGATTATAATATTGTGTTACTATAGAATAAAATAATGTATTATGCATGGGGCGGTAAGTTTCTCCATTATCTTGGCCCGTAAGAGGAGCGACCCTCGTTGCATGTGTTGTGATACACTGATACCAATTTTAGTTTTATTTTGTTTTTATCATATTTTATAGTTTCCGATTGTTGACAACTATTTACTATTTAGATCATTGTTTTAAAATAGCACAGCATCATATGGGAACTAGTTGACAGAATCAAAAATCATTTCAAAAAACAAATCAACTTCAGTATACAAATACAATACACACAAATTGTGTGACACAATAATAATTTAATGTAACCTATATATATATATATACGGAATACGACGAATGAAAAGAAATTGAAAAGACAATCAATTATAAAACACAAAACCGACGGCGACAATAGAGTTTAGCGTATACGTATGTATAGATAGTTCTATTGTGATCATTTACGTCAGGAAACTGATGCCTGATGTGGTTCCGCGGTTGGATGACGTCTCTGTATTGATCGTATTGAATACAAATTTTGCGGAAAAACTGACCGACTGACGACGACTACAACATTATTATATATAGCTTATGCTTTTATTCATTTTTCACTCAACTTTTTCTTAATAGGTATTGTTTTTTTCTGTGCCATATTGCCACCTTAAGACAACTGCTACGGCTATCCGTTTTCATTGAATACATTTGTTTTTTTACAATATTTTAAATTCGTGACACCCGTCAAAATAGAAACAAAATATGTTTTAATAAAAACAATACACGCGTAAAATTAGTAATACTCATTCGTCATATAAACCATATAACCTGGCAGACAAATCCCATAAATAGGAGATTGCAGTCTTTCTTATTTCAATACTCGTTTAAATAATTTCTTATATTGTCTATGAAATAATAAATTTCAATTGTCAAATATCAGTTTTTCTAGTGTTCGTCGGTAATACGTATAAAAATAATATTTTAAAAATTATCATCAAACAACAGTATACGAAACTCAATGCTGGTTTAAAAAAATGTAGTAAACATTATATTTTCATACTTTCCAAAATGTAAATTTAAGTTGAAAAATATACCCAAATGGGCCAAGTGCTTAATGCTTTTAATATGATGTCATAATATAATATGTAGTATATTGTATAATAAATACCAAGTGTATTAATAATATAATATGTTATGCATTAATTTTTATATTCCAAAATGTAATGCAATAATTTATGCACATCGTTTTTTTTTTTTTTTTTACAAGCGCACGATTATGCGATATTTTTTAAATAATAGCTAGCACACATGTTTAACTATCATAACGCAACACACTCACCGAAAATAATCGTCTGATTATGTCTACTCTTCAGTGGTTTACCTACATTCTATATTATATATTCGTTAATCTACCTCGAAATTTCTGTCATCGATGTCTAATGTTGTGAATATAAATGTACATTTGTTATTTATGTTGCTGCTAACATTTTATTGTAAGTGTTTAACTATTCTTCTTATTCACAATCATGGATGTGTTGTTAAATATTATAAACGCGTTATTTGTGTTCCGCGTTGTTATCATGATTTGATTTGGTATACCCGTAATATATCAAGGTCTTCTTTTATTTATTAATATTTTAAATATTTCACAATTATATAAATTATATAATATATTATATATTATGTTTTATAGCAGTTACGCTAATTCCGCACAAAATATGTAGGTAATATGCATCAGCTACGTCATAGTCGTCATACATTAAATTACATTGTTGTAATATGCGGTTACTATATTTAATAATAAATGGCAATTAACAATCAATTTATTTCTTCAGAATATTATGCAATATTCAAAATATAAAACAATTTTTATATTATAATTTTGAATTTAAAACTCAACTCATCCCTGTTTTTCATTTCAGTAAGAAAAGTGTAGTTTTGTTCTAGATTCGGCATTAAAAGGGTAGTGGATTTATGTTGAATATAGTTTTCAAAAATAATCTATTTCTAAAAATTCTAGGTCAAATATCATTCATTATTAATACAATTTCACTTATTGAAAAAAACATGTTTTAATGAAAATAATAGTAGATAGTTCATATATTTCTTGGAATAACTCTAATTAAATAGAAAAACGTGTTTTTTATCATCTTATTACATATAAATGGTTTTGACAAGTATGTTTTGAAAATCGCTTATTTTATAAAGTCTGTGTAGTGTGTACGCACTTCATACCTATTTATTAACTATACTTTTTTTATTCCAAACACTCATATAAGACCACATAAAAATTCCAAAACTATACGTTTTTATAAAATAAGTTAATCAATTTATACTAAATCAATGTAATTTTTTGTTGGCAGGCAACGATAATAGTATTAGTATACTTGTTCTTAATTCAAAAATTATGTAAGCCATTATAAAATTCTGCATGTAATTATATATTTTAAAATGTATATCCCATACTATGAAGACTATTGGCGTCGAATCTAAGATAAAAGTTAAATTAAAGTCAAAAAACCAAATAATTTAAGAGTCTAAATAAAATGAAACATACATTTTGTATTTTTTCGATTATTATTTTAAAAATATATTTCACGAAATATTTCATTAAACTTCTTTTTCCAGATTTAATATGCTTGAACGGCTGAACTACAGCAAAATGTTTTGATTTTATGATAGGAAAATATAATAGTTAATGACTTAAACTCCGACTTAAACAATTAGATTTAAAAATAAACTTTTACGCAAAATACTTTAAGTCGTTATACTGTTATACATATATAGCCATATAGGTACTCATATGACTAATGAATAATAACTTTTTATACTATGTATCAGGTAGGTAGTATACAGTTAGATAACATGCACAATCTACTGAATTTACATGATTTATGGAAAATAAAATAAATACAGCTTAACTTTTACAATGATTAAAGTGTATAGATATATTTAATTTATTTTATTTGATTGTTTCTCATAAATAAACTCGCAACTCTTAATTAAAATTAAAATTAAAAGGTAAAATGTACTTTCTAACAATTGTATTGATTCATACTAATTAAGATATAGTAGGTATAGTGAGATTATTGCGCACTATCGTGTGCACTGATACATAATTTACACAAGTATATTCGCGGTAAACAATTGACACTGGATTCTAGAAGTAACTAATCTTTGCGTACCTACTTCTCTGTGTAAATAAAAGATAAAAATTATCAATCATTATTATTTAAAAAATAGATGCCGGTCGCCAAAGCAAGAAGAAGACTAGGGAAGGCTACTTTTCTTTGTATCAAATAATATAATAACGGATAATGGTTATGAAAAAAAACCTTTCTTATTTTATTGTTAAGTACGAAATTCATATTTTACATTTTCAATTAGACAATTATATTTTATTGTATTAAGTTTTTACAAACAAATATATAAAACTATGTATGGATAACTAGATTCCCACTTAACACTTTCCAGTATAATAAATATGCATCCCTGCGGGACTAAGCTAATAGATAATCTAATTCAACGACAGTAGTGTATATTTTTGAACATACAAAATATTATTTTATAGTTTCATGTTCCACTGGATCACCCCTGCCCTCAGCCTCCCCCAAATTCTAATATTATACATACCCACGCATGTATGCAACTAAGTAGCTGAATAACCCAGGGCATCTCCCGTGTGCAGTTGTTTGTGTTTTATTATTTTTTTATCTCCATTTCTATAATATATTGGTTGCTTTTAGAGTTCCGAACATTGTATTACCATTATTATCATTATTAGTTATTACTACCCCCCAATCATGCCAATAAATAAAATAACCTTTTCCATTTTTATGCCCATTGGCTTCTTTCAATCACCATAGAGGTTGAATTTGGAAAAATCCGATGAAAATTTTTTTTTAGTGAGTCTTTACATCATAAAACAAACTACTGCCTCAATGTCATACTCATAGCAAAACATAATAATGCATAAAGTTGTATTGTATTGCAGTAGCAGACACTAGCAGTACACACATCATACGTACATTTATACGCAAGCATACACGAGATAATGTATTCACATTAAGCAGTTGTGTGAGAGTATAATATTATAATTTTTTTTTATGGTGAGTACAGATATAGGTGTAGTTCCACGTTGCTCATTTAATGCGACCGCAGTTGAAATCAAAAAATACATAAGGCTATATAAGATATATACAATATACCTACCAAGTAATTATATATATATATATATATATATATATATAGTGGCTACATAAAAATGGCATAATTATGTAAGAAAAGTACAATAATATAATATATATGTACTACCTACTACGTACATATAGTTTTAATATTAACTATAGGTAGATAATTATTTTCTATTTACTCGGATCTACCGGTTGTATATTGTAGTAAATCAATCGAATATCTATACCTATATATTGTGCAGTTTATACCTGTCTATTTATACAAATATAGTAACGTTTTTCGAACTATTCGATCCGGTAACCGCAACACAATGTTCTTAAAAAAACGTAATAATATTACGAAATATACCTCCTATCAAATACATATCTGAATTGTTATTTAATTTCTCAACACTTGCTATCTTGCATGTCATTTATTTGAAGTAAATATATTTTATTTTTCATTACTGTTATGTTCAATTAATAAATTTATATATTATAATAATTACATATATTATACCTACTATCTACATCATGTACAGAGTGATCCATTAAACATGACTAGTGACCATCCCCCTTTTTGTCCATAAAAATGCTTGAATTGGAATTTTTTTAATCTTCAAGTTACTATAAAATTATATGTTTTCTATAATTTTTATTTTCATGCTACTTTAGGATGTCCTATGATAGTGCAAACTTTTTTTTCGAATTAAAGTATTTTTTTTTCATTACAGTATCTCATTAAAGTTATTTTTCTGTGCATTTTGATTTACCAAAAATCAAAAACTAATAGGAAATGATTTCTATATCCCGAGGAAAATATCTCAGTAGATATTAATTAGTTTTACTACAATTCAATAAAAGGGGGCCACGTTAAACATTTGTAGCCAATTTTTACTATTATAAATTATTCCTTAACCTCCTGGGAAAAATAACTAGAATTTTTCATTTATATTAACTAATACAAGATATACAACTTGTGGTAAAAGTTATAAAAAAAATTTCAACGCATCGCAAATAATGATCGAATTATTGGTTTCATAATTAAGTAGGAAAATGTTTATAATAAAGGGTAAATCACATCCGGTAATTATATTGATTACTTATACAAATTAGTAGAAATTACATAATTTAATGTACATTATAAAACAGTAAGGTTCATTAGTAAATTCAATAAATGATTATGCGACATTGTTGACTACAGCCTATATATACTATATACATATACTATATATCTGGGATATACTATTGCTGTCTTACTACATAGTTAAATTAAAATTAATCCATAAATTAAAAGTATTGATGCTTGAAAAATACCAAACATTGAATACCTAGTATATAGATAGGTACCATTTTTAAGTAACAAATGTCCTATCACTGGATAGCTCCCATACTTATTATCTATAAGTCAGTTTTTGTTCATCACGTAGAACTATTTTTTGCTCGTTATATATTTTTGTATGTACAGATTATAAATGTTATTTTATGTAAATAAAATAAATAAATAAAAATGGATATAAACAAGATTAGAAATTGATTGTTGAACCTATAATTTACAATTTGAACATCTCTAGTCTCTACCTAAAATAAAATTTAAAACATTAATTTTACTGAAATTACTTTTTAAAATTGCAGTACTCACTTAAAGTAGCTTGCAATTGATCCTGTTTAATCAATACCTTTTTGGCGTTTCCTTTTTAAATTATAAAATTGTTATTCATCTGATTTGTTCAGCAGGCAGATTGCAGAAATGAATTTATTTTGGTCATATTTTGCAGACACTTAGAACTTAATTAAGGGTGAATTCATGAGATAGGTTATCTATCATTGAACAGTTTATAGGTAACACCAATGTAAAAATTAGAAAATATCATATATAACTTCATTAACATCCTAAATAAGAATAAAAACAATTCATTTAATTTATAAATTACATTAATTAATAAATGACAAATTTAAAAACCATTTAATATCTTTAATCATTCTAGCATTGCAATATATGTATATATATTATAACTGATTTTAAATACTTATTATAATTAAAAATATTATTTTATTTATAATCAATAGTATCAGTTTAGTAATAAGTAGCTAGTAGTGCCACATGATGAAATGGCTATAAACTGTCAGTTGTAGCTAAGTTAAAGCTATGTAATTTTTACACATACGTACATTGTAGAATAAAATTCACACTGTATTTTATTGATATTTTTTTATGTTTTGTATATTTTTTGTAAATTTTACAGAATTATTCGCATATTATTAGTCAAATACAAATCTGAAGTATAAACTATTTAATAAATATGTAGAACATTTTCTTGTAAATTGTATTGAAACTTTTAGCACTGAAATAACAAATTTTTTTTTATTTACTTTAAGAATTCAATAAATTACACATAAACTTTGGAAACATTTATAACATATCAAAGATGGAAGCATTTTTACTACAAAAAAGACAGGTGAACGTGGTTAATGAATCACTCTGTATATACTTTTATATTTTACCACCCGAATTTTCTTAAGAAAATCAAATGTTAGCAGTGTTATACATAAATATAGTGTATGAGTAAAAACTAAAGTATCAAACAAAAAAATCTTTTTAATGCGGTATTTATATCTATAATGATTTACCGGAAAAAATATTTATTTTATTTTATAAACTTTCATATTTGCTTAATGAAATGCAAATGAGTATTGGTTATTACTTATTAACAACGATTAATATTTCAAGTATTATATTTGTGCATTTTCAGTTAAGTAATATTTATTTATTTTCACTCATAATAATATAATATTATATATAATAAACATGAACAAAAAATTAACATAGGTAATGAATTAAGAATAACCATTTACCTGTTACAAATCTTAATACACCCAAACATTTAAATGAATACCTGTTTTATACATTTACTTCTAAGAAACTCATATCTCAATATAATATATAATTATGTATTCATTTATAATTTATCAATTTTTTTTTCATGAATACAGCTATAGTACAAATAGATTTGTTAGGTGTCATGTTTATTTTAATGTAGTTTGTTCAAAAATAACATAAGTGATTAATCTGTTTGAATAAAACCTATAATATACATGACTACATGAGTCAAATCATTCTCCTACACATTTTAGACTCTAAACGGAGTGATGAAATCTATTGGTTTTACAATGATGTGTGTTTTTAATTTATATTTTTTTTTTATATTTTTTTTTTTTTTGTGCCTGAGGACACCTTTTTTAATAGTAAAAATGCTTCGATTTTTTTAAACAGCAACTCTTCAGAAAGGAAAGTGAATGTAGATGGTACTTGGGAAAGTAAAAAATCCAACTTCTTCAATACTTTTTTAAAAAATCGAAAAAAACGATAAAAAATTTACGAAAAAACGGGAAATTTTATACAAAATCACGTTTTTACAAAATACATTTTTTTTAAAATGCTCTAACTCAAAAACCAAAAACCGCAGCAACTTGAAAATTTCACCAAATTTTTTTATTCGTTTTCTGTATACATGGTCAAATTTTCAAAGTATTTTGATATATTTTGACTTATTTATAGACAATTTAAATTTTCGATTCTTGTAAAATTTTATTTTTCAAACATCTATAAAATTTAATTAGCTGACCGAAAACTCTTGAAAATTTAATACAAGGTTTATAATAAATTAAAATTATCGTTACTAAAAAATGTCGGAGATCGGTTCACTAAAATTTTTTTTATAAGCCCATAAAGCTCAAATTTGTATAAAATATGTTAAAATCGCGATAATTTGCAAGTTATTTTGTAGTTGAAAGTTCATAAAATTTTTTCTGTTTATACTTAAGGTTCAACATTTTAATACTAGGTTGTCCATAAGCTAATCTTCAAAAATATATAAAAAATTTCTACCGGACTTAAAAGAAAAAATTTAATGACTGTTTGAAAATTAAATTTTTACGAAATTGCATTATAATTCAATTTAAATAAAAAATACTATATTATTACATACACATTTTAGACAAACATATAAACTCCGTTCAGAATCGTTATTCGTATACAATGATATCTATAATTGCATTCAAATTTAACAAATCTATTGAAATAATGACCTATCCTATAAACGAGGTGCATTCCACCCCCAACTGTACAGCAAAGCGATGCCCATCCGTTCTTTTTTATGACATTCTTTATTTTGTAGCCGAATAAATAGATTTAAACATATATTTTGCTATGATCCGATTGGAAATAGCTAAGCTGTGACTGACCTTTTTACATAAATATTATTAAATTGTGTATTAGTTATTATTATTTAATTATTCATAAGTCAAAATAGTAAAACATCATTATTACCAAAATGTCCTAACCCCCACCAACAAAATCCACTATGACATCTAGCTGTCATAAATAAACTATATTATCGGCACCACTGTTATAGTGTATCTACTATTTACTACGACCAATATAGGAACATACATACCAATCCGTAAACTTCAGTTTCATTCGTTCACTTTATACGTAGGTAGGTACATGATATTGCATGTATTAGAAATAAATTCGTATTTTCATTATTTAAAATAGTTCAGCATCGAATCAAACCGTTGAAACACGTTTTTCTTATGTTCCATTTTTACCGACGTAAGTTCTCATGAATGTAACTAAGGGAAAGTAGATGTGTTATCGAAATTATTATTCATGGCATCATAGGTATCTAATAGTTTTCATTATTAAGTAATAATATCATAAATATTAGCAATTCTTATGATTATAATGTATATATATTTATAATACCATTTAATGTTACGTTTAAGCGATTGGCCAGGTATGTACTCGGTTAGTATACTTACTCAGTGCTGTAGCCATTTATTTTCTTTTGTCTAGAATTTTCTTTAACTCGGGATATTTTTTTAAAAATTATAACGTTAACGTGTATCATTTATTCTTATAATTAATCAACAACGATTCTCGTTTCGAAAACCGCTACGTATTGTGCATTGTTTTTTGTTCAAGAATGCATTTTTTGACGTTTCAATATGATTATAAAAATAATCTCTAAAATAAAGTATTAATTGTAGTTTATATAGGTAATAATTATTTCTACTGCATGAAACAAATCATTATGCGACTTAGCTTAAAATTGAATGCGAGCACGCGGCAAATTCCCAAATGTAAACAAAATGAAAAAAATATATATATTCGTATGGAAAATTCTGAATCAGACCTATTCATCGCCGACGACAAAAAGTGACAGATCTAGGACGTTTATGTCGGGCACGTTTAGAATTTAGGTATACACTGTATTGTCTCCGCGTTAGAAATTGTTGATGGACCTACTCATGACTGGTTTCATTTATTGTGCCTACATGCAGTATAAGCGATATGTATTCATTTCACAAAATGAAAATTGCATTGGAATAACAAATACCCACTGATTCGTAATTACAGCGTGACCAAAGAAATTAAATATTTTGGGACCAATTACGAAAGAAATTGAATTAAAATTAACAAAATAATGTAATAAAATATTATTTAAAATCGTAAATCCTTACTTCAATAAATTAAAGATACGAATATAAGTTTTATAATTTATAACTATATATAGTTAAAATATTTTAATAGGCAAGTACATATTTTATAATTGTACAGTATGAATCTATGTTATTCGAAACAATATCGTTTAAAATTAATGTCATTGATTAATATTTAATACTAGAAGACAGCAACTATACTAATTATATTATAAAATTGATGACCATATTATGTAGTTTATAAATATACCTAGTTAAAGAAATAATAAAACTCTACATACCTACATTGATTGATGTGTAATTCGCATGTAACTAGTGGTGTACCCAGGATTTTTTTTTTAATGGTGGTAGGGGGGTCAAGGTATAAATATTAGAAATTTTACTGTTACCAAAAGAACCCTTTATATATTTTGACTTGATTCATTTTTGTCATGTAACTAACTGACTTAAACGATACACGTATTACATAAGACATTAGTTTAAAAATAAATATAATAATTAATAAAGCATATTAACATATTATACTTTTTATTATTTTTCTACTATTAAAAAAAAATAAATCTAAAACAACCATTAATTAAATTAAATTACGAATTTATAAATCAAACTTTAATTTTTTGTTTGATAATTTACTCATTTCATTTATTATATCATTCAGGTAAATGTCAATACCCTTATATCTTTAATCGTATCTGTGAAAAAATGCTGTAATAAAAATATCATAGAACATTCATTACGTTCTGCCGTCTTAGAAGATCTTTTAAGATCGTGATATTAACCAAACATAATTTCATCATAAACTCATAGACAATATTTTTCAAGATCTATAAAAACATATATATAACCTATATAGTCATGTAGATCATGTACGTTTTTAATCGAGATAATGTTATCAATTACTAATTACTGTATTGTAGACAAGGTTATAAAGAATTTTATGATTTAAAATCTTTCTTTATAATCGTGATTATAGATTATACGAGTACATAAACGACCAATTTGATTCCAAATCTGTAATAGTTGTAAATATTATCCAAAGCCTTGTAGTCAATTCCGGGGGGATGGTTACGACCCCTTACTCCCCTTCCCTGCGTGCGCTACTGTATGTAAATGCGGTTAATTTACTATTAATAGTAAATTACTACTAGCGAATAGTAAACAAGCTAATTTCAATTCAGATTTTTGTAAAATATCTACAATACTGTTGATTATATTTAACTATTGTAAATTTTAACGCCTGCATGTACAACACCAGTTTTCAATTAAGTACTATAAATTGCCTATCTAAAACGTCGCTTTTACTAAAGTACTAGATTTAGCCGATTTAGCCCACATTAAGTAAATTAAATATAGTATAAACTTTAACTAGCTATTATTACCAACGAGTAGGTTGTTGCGCCAGGATGGAATGATGGACAAGAGATATTAAACAAATAAATAAGGCACATAAATATTTTCCTTCGTAATAAATATTATACTCTATTTTCATTATGTTTAATTTCATTTTAACTTTTTGAATTAAATTTCTGTCCCGCACTTGATATGTTTACAGTGTACACGTAGGGCACCCACAAGGGATGGGGGCTATTAGACCTGAAGTACAGGGATCCATGGGCCCGTTGAAAACAAAAATGCAATTTTCGAAATTTTGATAGGAGTACTTACTTTATTTTAAATAATATTAAAAATAACGTTATTTAATTTTTTATTAGCTAATTCTTTTTTTGTTGTATTTG
This sequence comes from Chaitophorus viminalis, assembly GCA_025469195.1. NCBI lineage: Eukaryota > Metazoa > Arthropoda > Insecta > Hemiptera > Aphididae > Chaitophorus > Chaitophorus viminalis. Next base: position 239,018 of record JAIPRK010000330.1, read on the forward strand.
TAATTGTCAGAAGAAGGTTCTTATGTAATACAATTTTGGAAAAATCCACCGTAAAAGTACGGAATCTGGATGTAAAAAAACAATAATGACGTCACTAACCAGCAAGAAAATAAACTATATTTTTGTTTATTGAAAGGTCACTATTGATTATGATTGAACATAATAATTGTAGACCTGTTGTTGTATTTTATCAAAATCATAACAACAACAAAATGAATTAGCGAAATCGGTCCTAAACAAATATTTCTAAAGTAAATCTCAAAATCACATAAATAGACTAACATACACGTTACGAACATAAATGATATACTAAGTTATAAAGAAGAATAAAATAGTTTTCTTTAATTTACAGTTGAATTTTGTTAAGTTTTGTTAAATCAAAAGAAAAAAATGCCAGCAATTAGACGTAGGTACAAACTAAAGTGTTTGTGGTATCAATCTTGAAAATCCATGTTTTTCACATGGCCAGTTATATATGTCACCTGTTTCCGTGTCGGAATATACCAACAAAACTATTTATATACGTACAAGAAAACATCATAAAGCATTAAAATATTAAACACTTTTTTTTTGTATTATTATTTTTGTTAATTAAACCAATTCGAATTCAATATTCATAATTAAGACAGTGCAACGTCTGTCGGGTCGGCTAATAAAAAATAAAAATACAATATTATTATCAAAGTACCTTTGAAACTTAATTTTTAATAATAATTTATGGTAAATTTTATTATTTGAAATTTTGTAAAGGGCCCGGACAAACATTTAGTACAAGGGCCCAGAATTTTAAGTTGGGGATCTGTATACACGTTTGTTTTCTGCTCTGTCTCTTTTTAATCATTGCCAGATTATACATGACGACATTTATACGAGCATAACTATTAACATTATATAAAAACAAACATTTAATTTAAGCCCCTCTCCGAAAAGGGGGGCTCTCTCCCGAAGTGATTTGCGTAAGTAATTAGTAGCATATTATTATCAATTATGATATTATTATTATTATAATTGGATAATCCACGTTATCGATAATTCGCATCGCAACGCAAGTTGCAAGGTCGCTACTCTCAAAGTCTGTGCTCAATTTCCGTTTCCACCTTACCAGTTACCACCATACGTAACACACATGTGTTGTTGACGACCCAACTCTTATCATCGAACGCAAATAAAAATTAAATTGTACTGTGGCGACCCACAACATCGTTACCGTGGTATCAACGCGCCGACCGTCGTCCAGCCGCTCGCCCCCCTCTACCGGTCATATCTGTAGCGCACATCGCTAACCTCCAAACTATCACCGACCGATTTGC
>JAIPRK010000331.1:0-10767 GCA_025469195.1 Chaitophorus viminalis
AAATTAATTCTTTGGACTTAGAATAATTTAACAATAAAATTATAATAAGTTCATATCGAGTATATTATTTATCTTCCTCATTCCAACATCAAACACGACTACACCCTTGAGTCGTGGGCACGCAACAAAGTACTAAAGAACCATTTTTAATTTTCACACAATTATCAGAATTGTTGATCTTTATTGTAAACTTATTGGTTTTCCATCCAGTATATAGTGGTAACTAGGAATTTGTGGTTAAAGGTCTTTCCTTTAATTTACAATAAGCATTTATCGGATCATATGATTGTGATGATTTATTTTTAAAATGTATAATGATTAATACGGTTCTCAGCAAAATGGTTAGCCAATTGCTGCAAAGGTTTCATACCAGACCTAATTTTTTTCATTTTTGGTATTTTTGGAGTTACAGAATATTGTATTATAACCGACGATATGATGATGATATTCATTAACAATAATTCTATAGACACTACTGTACGGTGACAACACGGTAATTTTGTCCACCGTCACACTTTCGATGTACAGAGTTCGCTGTGCACCGTAGCATCAATGGCATGTACGAAAATTAGAATGGTTTCAAATAGACACCAATACACTTTAACTACACCGTAGAAATATGCTTGGTTGTATCTTTGGTGCACTATACATGGTTTGCATGGCTGCGCACAGTAGACACGGTTTTTTTTTTAACCATATTTAAAATCCCTTGAGCACCGAACCAACGTTACGGCAATCGTTTACACAAATATTTCATATCTTTTGAGAATAAATCGTTATGTTATGCGATTTCGAATAAAAAACTAAATTTCAGTCAAAGAAAATTGTTTAACGTCATTGGAATAAAGATATGGATAACTTCGTGTTTAAATTTTGAACTTGAAGAGTTCAAATACCAAAAAGTTTAGGAATTTTTAACTACAAAGTAACTCGCAAATTATTACGATTTGAAATATGTCAAAAGATATGAACTTAAGGTGCTTATAAAAAATCTGTATATTACGTTTTTCGATTTTTTTTTTAACTGTGATAAGTACAATTTATTATAAATTCAGTATTAAATTTAGAAGATTTTGAGGACAACCCAATTATTTTTATTGATATTTAAAAAAAAAATACTTAGAAAAATTGAAAAATCCGAATATCTAAAAAAGGCCAAAAAAGTTAATACACATAGAAAACTTTACCATGTTTAGAAAATGCTTGAATAAATTTTTTTGAAAGTTTCAAGTATGTGCGATTTTGAATAAAACGTTGCTTTTAGTTTACATAAAAATTACATGCCTAAGTTAGAATCATTATAAAATCAATACATTCATCACTTTCTTCAAAATCTGTCCAGTCTTAAGATTTTTTTTTTTTTGGTGTGAGGAGGGAAGGAGGATAAATAAATTTTATACTTTGAAGGCCTTTATTTTTTTTGATTTTTAAAGTCACACTGGCAGTAGAAAAAATGACATTTATTTTTATTTCATTTCAATGCATTATAACATATTAATATTTTAAAAAAATCCTCTATTGTTACATTAAATAATAAAATATAATATTTAAATTATTTATTTATTTCTTGGAAAAGAAAATCAGAACCATTAAACACTTTATCATTGTACGATATTATTCCCTACGTTAAAACATTTGTTTGTATTTAATCCAAATGCTATACAACATGTGCTAACAATAGTATTTACTTATTGTGCTAACATTTCCCACAAGTAATGAATTATGTTACTTTAACTAAGCATTAAAAATATAAACCTATGTTAAATATTATCTGTATTATATTCTTTAGATATTATCTGGTAATTTATTGTTTCGTATTCAATCCAGTGTTTTAAAGTGACTTTATTCGAACGAAGTGAATATGATGTTTTCTAAAAGTAAATTATTGCTGATCTTAGTAATAGTTAATAGCTTAAAGTTATTCATTTGTAAGACTACAAATGATAATGGTAATATTAAAATAGTTCACTATTCTAAATAAATTGCATTTAGACAGTAAATCAAACTTATTTTATACGTGAAACTCACAGTTTACATGTACATGATACATGAACAATACTCAATAGTAATTTATTTTGTATAGATTTAATTAGGAAACTAGTTTATGATTTTGCCTAATAAAAATTGTTTTTTTTTTAGTTAATAATTGTACAAGTAAGTTCGATGAAATAATAATAACTTATAATTGTAGTATTGTTGTCGTATTTGAAAATAAAATCCGAACAATAAGACATTTTTTTTCTTATCATAAATTAAAGCATTGCGTATTCTCAGAGTTGTCGATTTTAGTTTTGCAATTCATATTTATTTTCCAAAAAAAATTTTGTGAATATCATAATATTTTCATTATAAAATATATTGCCTAATAAATAGTAATTTATCTAGGTATTATATTTACTTATGTTTCATACGTTTTTGCTAACAGAAGATGTACAAGAATATATTGGAAGTAAGTGATACTCGTATGTTTGCTGGTATAGTCAGTTATAAATTTTTTTTTTTTTTGTTACCAAATAATCTTGCAATTTTATTATTTTATATGTCTCTAAATAGGTTTAAGTTTAAAAATTTAAAACATTTTTCTTGTATCTTTTTATATTTATTATTGGAGTACGGATTTTAAAATAATAAAAAACTAAAGGAAAGGACAAAAAAAGCAATAAAGTTGTTCCAAAAAGCATTAAAAATGGGTTTTAAAAAAAGTATTTACTATAAAAAAAGTATTTATTATAAAAAAAGATTAAAATCATTTATTATTTCATAAAAATTATTATTTAAAAAAAGATAATATACATTTATTTACAAGTGTGCTTTTTTGAGTTTTCCTTCTTCCACAATTATTAATCTGTAAATTAAATTTATTCTATTTAAGATAATTTATAAAAAATAATTAAATAATAGTTATAAAATGAAGTTTTTTGCCTATATCTTCGGAGTTGCATTGGACTATTAAAACTTTTTAATACGACGATCGGGTAATATATCGTATATGCTTGTATTTTGAAAAACCATGTTAGACGTTTACAGATAATATAGGGGTAAATTTGTAATGGATTAAATCATGACATGTTGAATCTTCAGGAAGTTTCTCTTTTGATATTTTTTTATCTCTTTGAATATTTGGTATTATTGTAAGAATTTTAAATCCCGAATTTTGTGTAACACATCATCAAGTTTTTTTGTAACTGTTTCTCCTGTTTTTCCTGAACTCGTCCATGACCTTGAAAAACACATTATTAATACAAAATAAAAATTATTTTCTCAACTACGTTTATTTAGAACACATTTTGAAGAAATGTACCAAATATGTCCAAGAAGCATCAATATACAAAAACGCAACGCAAAAAATACAAAGCACAATAAACCAATATAAAATATCGTGCATTTGATTCTAATTAGTATAAATCGAAATTTGTAACTTCTATAATATTTGTAAATATCTATAGCTTCATTTAGAGCAATAGAAAAAAAGGCAAATGTGTTCAAAATCCGTACTCTATTTATAAATATTTGAAGCATTTATCAAATGAACTTTAGATTGATATCTACGAAGGACTAATTTAATGATCTTTTCATTTATACTAATAACTTAATTTAATGACTAATTTAATGATCTTTTCATTTATACTAATTTTTTATACTAATTTATCATCAATCATAATTAGCTGATAATTATATATTACAAAGGTAATCAAAATTAGTTATCGTTTTGTTGTAGACCCAACTACTTGTGATATGACATTCATAAAAAAGCTGTTTTTCGAAATGAGTAAGCATTTTAAAATAAAAAAAGTTTCCTGCGACATAAATCAAAAATATTTAAGTACAATGGACATTTTTAAAACACAATTTTCATGTTGTACTATGATATTCAATTATATTCATGTAAAAATAACTAATAATTATTAGTTATTGAGCAAAAGTATCACAAGTATCACGGGGGATTATGTTAAACGTTTTTTCAGCATTATACTTCTTAATGTAATTCCACCGAAAACTTGCAATGAATAAGTTTGGAAGTCAGAAAGTTGCTGTAAAATGTCACAAATGCAATAATGATAGATACAACTTAAATTCTGAATGTATTTTTTATCAAAATTCTTGGTATTAGGTAAATATTTGCATATCACATGTTATTAGTTGAATTTCTTTCAGTTTTAAAAATCTTTATTATTTTATTGAAGTTTAAATTATATTTCGTATTTTTTGAGTAAGTATCCTCCTAAAAATTTGAGTCTGTCCCTATATAAGTAACGTTTAATTAAACTGGCCGGAAAATTCAAGGAAAATTTTTGATTCATTAGTTATTTTTGTTTATATAATATAAATGTTATTTTTTTTGTATTTTATTTTTATTTAATTTGTTATTGACAAAATATAATTTTCGGTTATTAAAAGAATTATGTGTAGTCGTGAGTACACTCAATACCTGATCGACTGTGTTAATGTGGCAACGTATGTTGTTGTGTGTACTTTATAAACTAGAGACGAAAATATAGGAACAATGCTAAAATAGATATGATTCAAAATAAAAATTGGTAGTAAAAATGTTATAATAATAATATTTGATCCTCCAACAAATATAATATATTATGTATTGTAATGTGGTTATTGTAGTTGCTTATTTGGCACAATATCATGTAAAATGATTTTAACATATTATAACCGAAATAACACGTAAAAGGAATTACTAAACAAAATAAATTAATCCAGCCTTTCTGGCCCACAACAATTGTATAAATAGTAGTGATTCTAACTTAATGACTAATGTAATATATTATACCTAACTTAACGAATAGGTAACTGAAAGATTAATAATCTGTGTAAATGTTATTACATGTTTTCTACAATAATATAGTTCAAACAAAAATTATATAAAATGTACTACAAAAGTATGCGATTAAAAAAGACTAAAAAATTTACGTCTACGGCGGTCCACAAACACGATAAATACAAAACAATGTACACGAGCGTCGGCCTTTACGATCACATAACTCACGATTTTAGAATAAATAATTGAAATTCATAAAGAAAATTGTAACACTTGTAATGTATATGTGTGTACTTGCGTGTGTTGTGTTATGGTGGAGCCTTTTAAGGCTTAAAAACATTCGGTTATTAAGTTGAATATTTCTATACAAATTTTATGACGAGTATTCAATTCCTGAGATTATTGAAGTTATTAATGCATAATGTTTCAGTATTTCATACTTTCAGTTGTTTGGAAACAGGTTTTTGTTATCAGCCTTATACCCAGTTTTTAATGGAATAATAAGCTATATTCGACAACATTTGACAATTTGATAACTCGATCGAAAATCACATATTCGATGATGAATATTCGATTAGCTTTTGAGATTGAGAGAACTGGAAAAATAACGATTGAAGTAAATGTTAAAATAAAAAAATTAAAAAACAAATTATTATTTGAATAAACAGCGTTTTTGACAGCGGTTTTAGACTTATTTTATAATAGACCCTCAGGTACCAATGAGTACAAAATTAAACGCCACCCTCAATTTCGTTAATGTGGTGTAACACCCGCACATTTAATCTGCATAACTTTTAATGACCAGTGCTAAAACAACAAGTAAAAATGTAATAAATACATTTTTTGTATAATATAATATATCATATAAGTGTGCTAAGTCAATAATCTGTTTTCATATACATAACATAAAATGTAAACAATATGCATTTTAATTTATTAAATATATTAACTAATATATTAATTCCTATGACACTTCTGGGAGTCGTGAAACTGAGTTTGAACTTTGAACACATCAAATTATATTACAACTATTATTATATTATATTATATTAATAATTATATATAATTTTAATTGTTTTTGATATTATAGAATTAACTGAAATTAAGTCGCGTAAGGTTTTTCATTTTAATTAGGTTTCATAAACTGATAAATAGAAACATAGTAGATTTTTAGTCATATTTAAGAAATTTTTCATGTACGTTTATATTTTATTATCTAAAACATAAATGATATGTAATTTAATGTACATTTGGTTATAAATAAAAACTACCCATAAGCCAAGTACTAAAAAAATTGAACTATCCTATAATACCTTATACTTTTTAATTTAGACTATGCAAGGATCTACTTTGTATTTTCATCCCGAAAAATAAGCATAAGTATATACCTATTAAATTCTTATTATTTTAATTCATACATTTGTTAAAATGAAGTGTGCAATCAATAGATTGGGAAGGTTTCTAGGCTATTTGTGCTTAAGTCAATGTGATAGATTATCAGGTAGAGAAATAATAAAGAGGTTTAATATTAGATGTTGCAATGATTGATTTTTTTTTTCTTGTGAAATAGTTTTTAGTAGATAAAAAAATATTATAAAGTGAGATTACTAATGTATTAAGTAATGAAGCAAATGCTTATAGATTGGAAGAATTAAAATAATGAATAAATAGTATTATATTAGTTATCATTTGGTGGATAACATATTTGTATATTGTATAGGAGTTTAGTGCTGACTAATGAATATACTATATAATTTGAGAACGTTTCTAATTTTCGAGGTCTTACAATGAGCGTTTTGTTTTTGTTTTATGTGACTGAATCACGTGATTTTATTTTATCCAGGTGAACTCTGAGATATTTCGAATTTTTTTGTCGGGGAATGGACTTATTATTAAGAAGTAGTGAAAGGGTTGAGACAAAGTGTATCAGAAATATAATATTATTTTACAAATAGTTATTTAATCTAAAATATTTGTATTGAACATTTTATACAAAGTTTTCCATGCAAATATACAATATTATTTTTTGTATAAAAAAACTATTGTAAATACTGACTCCAAGTGGTTTTTTTTTTTTTGCAATAGAAAATACAATGGATTATCCATTCACATTTTGTTCCAAAAAATATGAAAACGGTTTGTATAACCATATTAACGTATATATTAATATGATTATCTTAATGTATATTTTACTATTTGAATAATAGGTATGTACTTGGTTTGTATAAGTATTTAATGATAACATAAAGAACTAGAGTTTCAAGAAATAGTTTTCGTATGATGTAAAATACGTTTTAACATTTTTGAACAGTAGGTACGGTCTCTATGGATAGTAACAGAAACCATAATAATCATTGACCATTAAGTCGTACGCACCATATAATATTTTGTAATACCGTGATCATGTCATCTTTTATGTAATTGTGTCATTCATATCCAAACATTAATAAGTGCATATTTCATTGCATTTCAGCACTCCTAAATATGGGATGGGGGGGAGGAAGAAATGAAAATAATGAAATTATTATATAATTTTGATTTGGTTATTTTATTGTACCTATATTAAACAATTTATCTTCTATATTTTATATAGCTGTTAATAAATTATTAATGCAAGATTCAAAATGTAAGTTTAATTGAATTTTTTTCTTTATTTTTATTTATTTATACTAATCACACATATATAAGTAATAAATTTAATTTCTAAAATATAATAATTTAATATTATTACTAAAGTATGATTATTTTGATATGTGGTACATGAATACAATTACACTGAAAAGTCACCCGGGCCTCAATTACATTTTACAAAAAGAGGTCTATACATATAAAAAACTAGAGGATCAATGATAAACGAATTTCTTTAGAATATATGATGATTAAATAATCAGAGGGTTGTCATACCTACCAACTAAAACTAATTAACTGCTTGAAGACCATAGATACAGTGGCGAAACCAAGGGGAGTTAAAGGGTTATACCACCCATCAAAATTTTATATTTGAATTTATGTGTAATTGATTTATTAAAAATTTGGTATTTATAACCTAATCTAACCTAGCCTAATTGAAAATTTAACTCTACCCCCCCCCCCCTAAGAAAAAAAATTTCTGGCTACGACACTGCATAGGAGAGAGATATTATATTCGTGTATTGAAATATTAGAACATAGAAGATCTTTTTATCAATAAATTATTGTATATAATTTAAAATGATTTTTATTAATGTAATTTCTATATTGTTTGCTAAATTTAGATAAAGGTATGTAAATTATAATAAAAGTAATAATACATATATAAATTATATACTTCTGAGAAATCTGACTAATTTCTGCAATGAATAATATTGAAACATTTCTTAATTGGATCAAAACTTAGTTCAATCTAGTTAGCATTATAAATTGCCCTTTATATTGAAAAACCCGGATAAATAGGTCAAATACAATATTAATATATGTAATAAAGTTCCGTATTTGAAGTTTGTGTATATAAAAATATTCTAGTAACTGCATTAACAAAAATCACCATGTTTTAACTCCTAAACTCTTAATATGTTTTCTATAAAAAATTTAATTATCAAATATTATATTACATTAAATTAAAAAATTATAAATCATTAATTATTTTTTGAATTATTGTCTACATTCTTTGATAAAATAATTTTTGCGTTGAAAAATTATGTCATATAACTGATAAATTATTTTTTATTTATTTCTAGCTTGTAAATGTAAGTTTTCTAAGCAATTAAAAGTTTTAATCTTGAGGGGAGAAAAAATATGAAGAATACAATTGGCTAGTATTTTAGATTCTGGGTTTAGCGTGAATGTGTTAATTTATGATTTATTTTATTTTTCTGTATTTTCATTATGTGGCCAAAACATTTCTAGCAGAAAGATTGCTCTTTGATCTTATTGCTTTTGGGATATCATTTTTTTAATTTCTCGACAAGTAGCTAAAAATTTGAAAAAGTGATGAAAAATTAATTTGTGGTTCTAAATTTCAATGAATATAATTATTTTATCATCATAACTATAAAAAAAAATAATCACTCACTGAATATGACGTACATAAACTTTGATTATAGATAGTTAATTTTATTAAAAATAATTTTTTATAGATGCTATGATAAAAGCTGGTTTTGAAGGTAGTCTATTGTACTTGTATTGTAATTTTTTGATTGTGTACATTAGGTATATTTATTATATTATAATATATATATATATATATATACATTTTTTTTTTATCAAACTTATTGATTGTTTTCATTTTTAGTGTGGCATTATCAAACAGATGATAGGAATGGCCCCAGGTTTTTCAACGATTTTTTTTTTAAGTATAGTATGTTAATCATAATTATGTGAATTGCCCATAAAAATATGGTATTAGTTAATTTTATTTAAATAAAATTAAATATTATTATACTGCAAGTGCTCTGGATTTAAAATTTAGTAGTGTACTAATTTGAGTATTTACTGTAGTAAAATTTTAAAAAATATTCATCCCATATTATAGATTCTTAAAATTAATTAATTTAAATAAATTAAAAAAAAATGGAATGATATGCGTACAAAGTTTTATGTTTGATATTGGATAATAAATATATTTTAATCAGCATTTCAGAATTAGTGACAATTTAATATAAATAAATAGATTTATAGAGTGGATTAACACTTATTATAATAAAATAATTCATGACATATTACATCTCTAATTCTTCTATTGCTAATCCACATTTTGTCAGTCAAGCAGAAATATCTTAATAACTTATTTCTGAATTATTGACTTGAATTTTAAGTTCACAATATTATTAAATCAGAACGACAGTAAATATTCTTTAATATTTTACACTTGTTTACCTACTGATAAATTATTACAATATCTTCTGGTGACAGATTAAATTTATTACCCGAGGTGGATTGTCTCCCACTAAATGACACCAATAATTTCTCCATCTGTATATTAATTGATGAATAAATGTGACTAATTTTTACAATTACATTTTACAAAAAAAAGTCAGTTACATTTTTGTTTTCAGAAAAAGAAGATTTACAGGATAATGGTAAGTTATACATTTATCATTGATTAAAATTTCAAAAACACAATAAAGTTATCTGATGATAGTTTATGAATTCGTTAATAACCAATTATTAAACTGATGTTAGAATTTATGAGTAATTGTTTTCACATATCAGGTTGGATAAAAACTAAATTAAGTGTACAATAATTAGGATGCAGATCTTATTTTATTGATTTTTTTTTATTTAACCATGAGTTAAACATCACGAATCTATAACAGTCAATAATCATATTAGGCTTGAAAAAAATATTAGTTCATGATTATGGGGTTTGCCTAAAATAGAGTAAAAACTAAAATGTAGTCATTAAATGTTTTTTATACTGTTGACATACTATAAAGTGTGGAAATTAAACATTTATATTTTGCACCTAGTTGATGTACAAAGATATTTTAATAGAATTTTAGTAATATTTATTATTTATTTATTTCATCATAATCAAATAACATAGAATCTTATTAATAAAATACATTGATAAGCTGATACGTATCCCAACTGAGCTGTGATCGTATCTGATATACGGAGTTCTTATAGTTTTAAACATTTGTTTAACTTAAAAAATAATTATATAATAAAAATATAACTTAGTTCATTCGATATAATAATTAGCACTAATGATATTATTAACCCATAGTTACATTAATGTTAACGAAAATTTATAATTGTGCATATTGACTTTTGGTAATTTTATTAACACACAAATTCTCATCAAACTCACTATTTCAGCGGTTCTTAACCTTTTGTAGATCACGGACCCCTGATGAAAGATTTTTAGAAATCGTGGACCCCCGGCCAATTTTTTTTCGAATACCTTTTTAAACATCTCATGTTATATATACAAATTAGATATAAGTGGACGTAACAAAACATATACACATTTATAATTATTCTTATTACACTTAATTTTTCATAAAAATGTAAAA